>CAJQZP010001449.1:11240000-11412500 GCA_907164705.1 Parnassius apollo | reverse complement strand
ACGCCGGCACTTCATAGATAGAACCAGTGTACCAAGGATTTAATCGCGTTTAACTTGTTTTAATAATATGAGAAATCAATAAGACAGAAAATGAAAATAAGAAAGAACTAAGTAAATATAACTAAAAACACTTTCTTTGGTTACGTTGGTATTTAAGATAATAGGACTTCTCTTCCGCCCAGGAGTCCATTAGGTACGAGCACTGCCATCACCAGACATAGGTTATAGCGTATAAAGCCAGTATCATTACAGGCTGTAGGTATTCCATAGAGGTTGCAAACGATGGTCGCTTGGTTTGAAGTTTGTTGTTGGTGTCCAAGGGCTGCAACAGCCAATCACCATATTGTAGACTACAGGGTTCAGTTGTCACTTTGTTTCTTTTATTTAAAAAAAATAAGGAGTTTCATTGCCTTATAAAATTTTAAGTATTGTTATCATTATAGTCGAATGTACATATTATGTTTGGTTATATTTCAGCCGCAAAATTCTACCATCGCAGATCGTGAAAGTTCGCAATACTATCCACACCATCTAGATGCTAGGCGGTTCACCACTGTGCGATTTATCGAAAATATTCCCCCTCGCACGACTTCTTTGTGGAATCGATTACCACCATTATACGTGGTAGAGCGATGGTGCAGTTATATTAGTAGTATAGTTGTAGCACGAATGGGTCGGCTCGACCAGGGAAGGACCACGCTCTCACAGAATACCAGCGTGAAATAGTAGCTTAATGCTGCTGTATTTCGTATGGTGAGTGTAGAGAACCGGAGACCCTTTTTACTGGAAACGAGGCATTCCATCTTAGTCCTCACGGGTGACAACGCATCTGCATTTTGATTCATAATCGAGGATAGATGTAGATGTCTATGGGCCACAGCAACCACTTACCATCAGGTGGACTGTGTGCTCGTTTGTCGCCCTATCCTATATAAAAAACCAGCGTTTTATCCAGACCTATACAATTGAGGGACCTTTAAGTAAAGAGCCTTCTCGTGAAATGTTCATGGGCGGCAGTAGCTATTTAATACCACGTCAGCCGCATGCTCATTAGCCTACTTTCATATAAAAAAATATATTAAATAGGGTCGAATAAAGATGCGGTAACGAAAGACCCACTCGAGCGACACAATGCGTATTGTTCTACAATTAGAACGTCCCCAATGTTTACATAATAACACAAAAGAAAATTCGCTCTCACTCATGTTTTGGCACATTCGGTGTGAAGTGAATGTTCGAGTGTTTGCTCCTTTCAAGGTCAAGAGTAAATTGTCTTATCCATATTTCGAAGATTCGATCTTCCATCCACAAATAACTTTTTAATGGTAGGTATTATATTACAGGTATCTTTACAAGGTGGTAGGAATTATTTTCTACCTAGTACTCCGCCTTAGTAGTAACCACCATATTAGCTACGTCTGCCGCCCAATAGCACTTCTACTGGGCGGCATCTTCTCTTGCACTGCTGTGGTCGGGTTTGAAGGTGATTATACTGGTTCTCTATAACCACTTAGTACTCAGAAGTGACAACGCATCTGCAACCTTCTCCGTTTGAAGTTAGCTGCCGGTGTCCATGGAATCAGTAGCCACTTACCATCAGGTGGACTGCAAGTTCGTTTATAACTTGTTTTACAAAAAAGAAACATGCGTGCAGCTCACACGCGACAGAAGTGAAACCTTCGAATGAAATTAAATATAAAATACAAATACTATGATTTATTTAACTACAAGTTCGGCATAAAATATAAGAAAATATAATTTTATAGTACTTACTTAAATAAATATAACAATCCTTTTAATATATATATATATTAGACACAGATACTATATTACTCTATTCGATATACCTTATGTGAGTACTATACTCACTAATTACAAAAAGATTTATATCAATTTTACCTATTACGAAGTTGAGGTTTGGCTGTTCTTCATTGCTTGTTTAATCCATAGGCACACGACACCTTCGTACCACAGTTCGTACCTTGTTGAACAAAACGCGTGCCGTTTCTGCGGCGTTTACGACTATTTTCTCGCGAACATTGAACTGTAATCTATAATGCTTACTATCTCATTTTCTCCCACGTTAAATCTTATGGATTTATGTGTCTGTCTCTTTTTGCTGTCGCTTTTTCGTTTCATCCAGATTCAAATCACAGCGATGCTAAAGAAGTTTTCACTTTTAAAATCCATCTTAGTACTTAGAGGTGACAAGGTATCTGAAGCCTTCTTCGTTTGAAGTTGGCTGCAGGTGTCCATGGACTGCGGTAGCCACTTACCACCAGGTGGACTGTAAGTTCGTTTGCCACTTGTTTTATAAAAAAATTCATCTTACATCTGTACCTTTCTTTATTTGAAGTTGGTTGCAGGTGTCCATTTTTTGTGGAATAACAGTGACAAAGGAACACATGACCTATAGGCATCTACATCTATCCTCGGTTAAGAATCAAAATGAGGATGTGTTGTCATCCCTGAGAACCAGGAATGGAGTGCCTCATTTCCTGTTAAAAGTATCTCATATTCTCTACAATCGCCATACGAAACACAGCAGCATTATACTATCATTTTACGCAGTTCTCCTTAAGATACCCTGGGAAGTCAGGAGTTACTTGCCATCAGGTGGCCTTTAAGTTGGTTTGTAACTTCTGGTTTATAAAAAAAAACAGTATTACAAAGTTTTAAATATGTCGAAACATTTATAGACCAGCGAACTCCTCTCCGCTCCATAAATCCCTCAATTAGAGTATGCCCAGAAGTGGATATATGTAGACTAACATAACTTTTGCTTTACAACAATAAAGTCTAGTATTAATTAGGTTTGTTCGTTTCTTAAAAATAATTTTATAGTACGAATAGGTCTACATGTACAGTTGTCTATAAAAAAAGCCGCCTAAAATAAATCTTTGGCAACAAGAGGCGATCCCTCTGGCGATGATATCTATATGGACTACATAATCACTTACCATCAGGTTTGTTCTCCTTTGTTAGTTTTACTTGAAATATGTTTAAGAAAAATTTAAAGTAAAGTTTGTTCCAAGTGGTAGGCATTGATATATTAAAAAGGGGGAAGATACGTCACTTAATACCCCTTTTTAAACCTTTTTTTAAATCTTTTTAAATATATCAATTGTGATAAGGACGTCTTTCCTTCCTAAAAGTCCGTCTGGGTATGTACCACACTCTTAACTAATTCTGTGTGTGCTATTTGAGAGCAAAAATAGGAATATTAGAATAGGAATTAATATCTAAATGAAATAAAGTGAAATAGATTTTTACGTGGTAGAACCCTGCTGCAGGTATATTAGTGCTAAAGTTGTAGCACAAATGGAAACAAAATCTTTGTACTTTGATCTTCTTTGTTCTTTACGTGGTAGAGCCATAATTCAGATATAATATAGTTGTAGCACGAATGGTTTAGCTCGACCGGGAAGGACCAAACTCTCACAGATTACCAGCGTAAAATAGCAGCTTGACGCTGTTCTGTTTCGTACGATGAGTGTAGAGAATCGGAGACCTTTTTTACTGGAAACGAGGCATTCCATCTTAATCCTCACGGGTGACAACGCATCTGCATTTTGATTTGTAATCGAGGATAGATGTCGATGTTTATGGGCTACAGCAACCACTTGCCATCAGGACGACTGTGTGCCCGTTTGTCACCCTCATCCTATATAAAAAGATGATTAACGAAAAGAAATAGAATTAGAACTATGTATAACATTAAGTTCTTTTATCACTGCAGTTTCATAAAAAAAAGTTAAACGATCTATTGCAATCCGGCTCGGTTAAATAGAGTAAGACAATACCCGGTTCGAATCGCGGAAGCACTTCATTTAGATAATAGAAATACGATACTCAAGTTGACCGAAAAACATACAAACCCAATGACTTAATGCACAATGACATATTTGAAACTTGATAATATTGTCTATTTAGTAATCGTTACAATAAAACGGTCTTAGAATAATAGAAAATTAGCTTTTTTATAACATTTAGTAACAAACGAACACACAGTAAACACCAACACCTGATGATAAGTGGATGCTGTGGTCCATAGTCATCCACATTTATCCTCATCTAAGAATCAAAATGCAAATGCGTTGTCACCCCTGAGGACTTAGATGGAAAGCTTCGATTCCAGTAAAAATGGTCTCCGGTTCTGTACACTCAACCATACGAAACACAGCAGCATTAAGCTGCTATTTCACGCTGGTGTTCTGTGAGAGCGTGGTCCTTCCCCGATCGAGCCGACCCGTTCATGCTACAACTGTGATATAGCACTATGGTTCTACCACGTAAAGAACAAAGAAGAACAAAATACAAAGAATTTTAGCGTCATATGTAAAAAGTAAAGTAAAGTTACAGCCTATATACGTCCCACTGCTGGGCTCAGGCCTCCCCTCATTTCTGAGAGGGTTTAGGGCAAGGAAGCGTCCGCCGCGCTGCCCAAATGCGTGTTGACGAACTTCACATGTCTTCGAAATATTTTTTTTTCTTATTCCTCAGACATGCAGGTTTCCTCACGATGTTTTGCTTCACCGCCGAGCACGTGGTAAATCAGCACTTAAAATTGCAATTAACAATTTCATTGGTGCCGGCGGGGATCGGGTTACTCGCGTTCTGTTATATTTACAGCGAGCGTTAACCACTGAGCTACCACGGCTCATCAGCGTGGTAGCTCAGTGGTTAGCGTCAATGATTTTACTATTATTGAGTTACACTTTTAGTCAATTCAGACATTCACTATCCTTTCTCATAGGTGGCCTCACAAGGGAGGTATTTGTCAACCTTGCCAGTTGTTGATAAGGTAGCACAAAAATTAGGAGACCTCGCTGCACGTACGTTTTACACGTGGTAGAAACACCCTGCAGCTATACAATGGTTGGTAGCTTATTATTTGTTACCTATATAATAGTTGGAATAGTAAGCGCTACTGCAGATTATGTGGTTTCCAGCTCGAATACGGAGTGGGGTCATTAGTAATTAGATTTTTCTTTCGAGAAACTCGTAGCAGCATCCCAGGGTTAGGAAGTCGTCTCTCTCTCGTGTATCTTTCTCCGGTCGTATCAGAGTGCCGTCCCATCGAACTAGGAGTGTGAGGGAACAAAAAGTCCAGCTGTTTTTGTGTACACCCTCGTGCACTATAATCCAGTAATTACTAATTAGACTTGTAAATTCCGCTAATTTTCATTGGGGCAGCGCGGTAGACTCTTTCCAGTCTCAAAACCCTTTAAATAATTAAAGGCGGACTGTTCCACTGGGACGTATGCACATCTGTTGGGGGCATTTGGGTCTCTTTGCCGTTTACCTTGGTACAAAACGTTCGACACCGAGTTGCCATGTAAGCATGAGTAGATATGTCTTATGTCCCCACTTATGTCGCCACAACCTCAATTTTTTAATGTCGTATTGATTGTTATTTGTTAGTTAATATACGTGTGAGGAATACTAAACAGAAATATTTTTTTCTATTTTAAATGCGTTTTAACACTTGTACTTCCGTATCGGGTCTATCGTGTTTTTCTATGGTGTACATAACTAGGTAGGGGAATTTCCTAGTCGCAGCCTTGATTCCATGAGCCTTTGTTATAAAAAGCTTTTTTTCGTTTTTCACAAGGAAAACGTTTTTAAAGTTTGTGTTGTATTTTTAATGTTGCGTAATAAGACAATGTAGTAACCTAGTTACTACGAAGTAAGATTAAATGTCTAATGAAGACACGCTTTATACAAATACTAGCTGTTCCCCGCGACTTCGTTCGCGTGGGATTTTTTGCGATTGCATTTCGTGGGTTTTAATTTTTTTCCACCCTATAATCGTTATCGTGTACTGGCCGTGGCAGAACAACCACCTCCTCATATCGTGCCGAGGGTGTTGTAAGAGGAGACAAGGGGAAAATGAAACAGGAGATGGACAGCAGAATTTTCCAGATAACTCAAATTAATAAAAAAACGGCGGTTGCCAACCCGCTTGCCAAGTTTGGCAACAATGGCAAAGCCCCCCCATGAGGCAATCTATGAGGGAGGCCTATGTTCAGTAGAGGACATTTATAGACAGTAATGTTAATGGTGAGTTTTACCGCGGAACCCTAATTATTTTCCTAAAACATCAGATATCTGCCAGCGAAAGTTCCGTCAAAAACGGTCCAGCTATTTCGGAGATTAGCCGGAACAAACAGACAAAAAGACAAAAATTTAAAGTCTTTTTTGTTTTAAGTACCGTTTAAACTTTTATATGCATTTAGTAAAAAGCTGTTGTTATTTTGACATTACAAACGGACTCTTCAATTTTATTTATTCGTAGGTAGGTACATATAAAAGAAAACACTTTTGGTTATGTTGTTTTATATTATATCTTTGTGGAATAATATTTATTTTATTTTGCTATTATTGGCTGCGCAGATATTAATTTACCAGGATTAATAAAACAACAATGGAACGTATTTTGTAAGAGCGTGCGTACGTGTCGTTCCCCGGTCGAGCCGACCCATTCGTGCTACAACTGTATAATTGCAGCATAGAACCATGTAGGTTTTTACTTCTAATACTGCTTCGGAACAAAAACCTCTGTTCTAGGAGGAACCAGTAAAAACGAGACTTTTTTAAAGTAACTTTGGTACAGGGTGTTAGTGTAAACACCGTTACCCTTGAAACAAGTGGTTTGCTTTCACTTATAGAACGTAAATTCAATGAATTAAAAAAACGCTCTTTTCTTTCATAAAATTTAAAAAGTTTCTGTCCGACACCTTCCGTAAATTCATGGATACCCTATGCGCCCGAGTGACGTAATCGCTGTAAAGATAACCGCCCGCGCTAGCTATCTACACAAAATTCCAATAAAAACACAATAGGTACACATAACTAGTGATGTAAGTTTTCTTTCATACTTTCATCCTGGCTTAGAGCAGGCAAAAATTGAGGAATTAAGGAAAAATTGAGATTTTGCTAAAAAAACATGTTATTTTTCATTGAATTGACGTTCTATAAGTGAAACCAAACCACTGGTTTCAAGCATAACGGTGTTTACACTAACAGCCTGTATATATAATAGTAAAATATTATTACAGATTAGAGGTAAAATTCGTAATAAAAATGCACTCAAAACAAAACTTGTAATATAAACCTTTTATAACACTTTTACAATATTAATCAGCAATTAATGATTTAAAGTGATATCTAATTCAGAGGGGGGGGGGGGTACACTTCCATACTTTAGGTTGGGGTTCAATAATTTGCAAAAACACTAGTGCCATCTTGAACGATATCCGCATAAACTTTCGAAGATTAAATTCTAAAAGGTGCGCTAGATGGCGACTACTTCAATTCTGGTTATTCTCGAACTGCCAAGTAGCAACTTTATATGACATAACGGCTACCGGCGTCTGAGCAAGTTGTTGTTTTATTATAGTTTATAAGTGATTTTCGGTTCTTGCTACAAAATTTTGGTTCAGTTGGCATTAGCCCTCTGTTTCTTGTTGTCTGTTTACATTTTCATGCTGGAACCACATTGTATGTTTGTGTAGTGTTGTACGAAATAGACGCTTTCATTTATCATTACGGCAACCCGGTGGACATATTTAATTTGATATGATAGCAGACGGCGACACTATTCATATTGGGTGACAAAAAATCCTAGGAGATGGCTCTCTATTTCTGTATATATTACTCTACTCTATGATCTAATTCTTAGCACAACCGCTCTCTCCGACCGCTCGATCCAAAGTGACCCTGCAACCTGCTACGGCGACCGGCTTTCTGGGCGCAAAACCCCACCACCGCGGTGACGCAATCATTAGCCACGCCCCCTGCTAGTCATCATAGCGTAACAATATTATATACCAGACTGTTTCTAAATATTTTCATATTTAATTATGCTCCAAGCATTTTAAACTGTTATTAAAAAACTCCTGCTAAGCTTCTTGCCAGTTCAGGAATTAGACTACTTTCGAATCAGTGGTAAAAACGTAAATTACTTTCAAAAGGTGTTTGTCTCGAATTGCTTATACCTTTCATCGGATTACGATAACGCTTTGGGCAGTTGTTGCGCCCGCGCCTGCAAATGCATCTGCCAAAAAAGACATTAAAATGCATGCCGGACACAGCTCGCTGTTCATAAATATCATTTTAGATTCAGCTAAAACATTTTTCCGATAAATGCGCTTGATAGCATGGACAACTTAAAATATATCTCACATTGATTCTCTGTGCTCACATTCACCATGCTGTGAGCGCAAGCCGATATTATGAACTGATAAATAAGAAAAAAATATATTTCGAAAATATGTAAAGTTCGCCCAACACGCATTGGGGCAGAGCGGAAACATCCTTGCTTTTAAACCTTCTCAGAAATGATAGAAGGTCTGTGCCCAGCAGTGGGACGTATAACATATATGCTGTAACTTTACTTTTTATCATTATGTTATGTGGTGGTAGCGTTAAAGACTTCAATACCTCATTTTTTCCCGTTGTTGTCGTGAGAGATCACTATGAGAAATGCCAGAAAAATAATATGTCTCCCAAAAGATGGCGTTATAACCAATGGCACCAGACGTAAAATGTACTCCAACTGATTCATACGCCACGCTGCAGCTATATGATGGTTGTAGCACGAATGGGTCAACTCGACCGGGGAAGGACCACGCTCTCACAGAATACCAGCGTAAAATAGCAGCGTAATAAACTGTGTTTCGTATGATGAGTGTAAAGATCCGGAGACCCTTTTTTACTGGAAACGAGGCATTCCATCTTAGTACTCAGGGGTGACTACGCATCTGCGTTTTGATTGTTAATCGAGGATATATGTAGATGTCTGTGGGCCACAGCATCAACTTACCATAAGGTGGACTGTGTGCTCATGTCACCCTTATTCTATGTAAAAAAAAAACTGGCGACGGGCAGCAACGGGCGAGATATGAAACGTCTGGTACTGTGGCCGTCAAGGGGATATCTCAGGGGGATTCTCCATACAACGAGATATTATATTATAAACGAGATATTATGCTTAGCAGGCCGGTTGGCAACCACAGTCTTTATTACATTACTTCTTTTATTTTATAATAAGAATAATAATGTCCTCCAGACCGAATTCCGGACACGGCGGCCTGTCTCAACGGAGGCTATAGCCATCGGCGCAGGACAGGATTATAGCGCCCAAGTGTATGCGCAAGCGCAGGTGTACTCTCTATTCCCTCACTCTCATAATCGGATACCGTCCCGGTAAACCGACACGACCGGAGAGAGATCAGGCGCAGGACCAACGGCTTTTCTTGCTTTCCGAGGCACGGGGGTCAGACACCGCCAACTTCTTGACTCCGGGCAACTACTGAGAATTTCTTGACGGAAAAACTCAATAATTAATTTTTTGGCCCGACCCGGGATTCTAACCCAGGACCTCATGATCAGCAGTCGCACTACTACAACCACTAGACCAACGAGGCAGTCAATTTTTTTTTTCTTTTTTTATAGTATATATGATAGATAGGTTATAGGTTTATAGCATTGCCACCTGTATTATATATATATGTGTGTGTGTGTGTGTGTATAAATCAGGCCATACTATTAATACGTCTTCATCATCTACAAATTTATTCGTGAGCAAATTCTAAAGTATATACGAGTAACTGAGTAGTGTACTCTCTTGGTCATCAACAGATGTCCTTTGATTGTCCCCAATAAATCGTCAAAGTACAACAACTACCCACCTTGGTTTGATCGGAATCTAATTAGAACTCTAAAAGAAAGGTATAAAGTTAGGTGTTGCCACAAGAAATATAAAAATCCTAGAGATGAGCTTGAAATGCAATTGCTAAGTAAAAGATGTACGCAAATGGCCACAAATTGCTACAACAAATATATAAAACTAATAGAGTGTGACATAGCAAAAAACCCAAAACTGTTTTGGTCCTTTGTCAAGGTGAAACGTGGTGGTTCAGGCGCCTATCACCTATCAATGACTGACGGTACGACGGTAACTTCTGATGGAGTGGAAACTTGCGAACTTTTTTCTTCACACTTTTCATCCGTGTACTCTGAAAATACTAAATGTACAGAGCAGGATTATGTTTATGACCATTCAGTCCTTGAAATTAATAGCCTTCACCTAGCACAGCTGAAAATTGATCATGATACCCTATTAAATAAATTAAAAAGCATTAAATGTAATAAAGGAGCAGGTCCTGATGGAATCCCTCCAGTGTTTGTAGTCAGATGTGCTGAACACCTTGTTAATCCACTATTAATTATATTCAATTTTTCTCTTTGTACTGGGCAGTTTCCCACTCTATGGAAAATAGCTAAAATTGTTCCGGTTCATAAAACGGGCAGTGAGGATTATGTAAGAAATTACAGGCCGATCTCTATACTATCAGTCTTTGCTAAATTGAATGGAAGTGTGTAACGGAGTAACGTAAAGGTCGCACGTATCTAAATGTTCTAGCTAGTAAAAAAAGTTTATCTCGTGAGAATAACCCGTAATTTTGATGTGTATCTATACTTTTTTGAACTTTACTCAATTAATTTTCTAGTATTTAATCAGACAGTGAGTGATTAGTGGAACATAAACATAAAATAAGGAAATAATTAAAAGTAAATATTCAAACGTGTGTTTCTTGAGAAGTTGTTGACTATAACGCGTAAGCGACACGATCTGCACGGCGCTTACGCTCTTTTCGTCGGACAGTTCGCTTAGAAGTTTTAACAACCGGGCTGCATTGCTGACGATCAGCTGATTATTTTAAGTCTACCGCTAAGTTGATATTAATATTGCATCCACGGGACATGTCTTCGTCAACAAAGAATAGCAAAATAGTACAAAAATGTGCGGGGTGCAACAACAACTTGCCGCAAAGAGAGTTTCTGGGATGTTCAATATGTAAGTTAAAATATGATTTACTTTGCGCTAATGTATCGAATAAACGTTTTCATTTAATGGATCAGGAGAACAAACGTTCTTGGAAATGTATAGAATGCCGCAGTAAGCAGCCAAAGACTGATAATATCAATACGCCGGTACGCGCAAGCACGATATCACAAAAACCCCAGGAAGACTTAGTTGAGTCGGATAACTCCGAAAATTCTCATAATATTACGCATCGTGTAAAAACAGTCAAACCAACAGATACGGATAATATACTAAACATGTCTCCCTCTGAGATCTCAGACTTAAGCCCTGCTAAGGAAATTCGGTTATTTTGGTGTGAATTACGTGCAGTCCGTAATGAAATGGTACAATTTAATAGCACATTGTCTGAATTAACGGCAGTTATGAATAAGTATAACGAACGAATTGATTATTTAGAGGCTAAATTCCGGATCGGACAAAGAATCTAACAGAATTGAACACCTGGAAACTACAATAACTCAATTGAAACTAGACCTTCAAGACCGTGAGCAGGAGATGTTATCCAATGATGTGGAGATAGCGGGTATACCAGAGGTGAGAAATGAAAACCTAATGCACGTCACGTTTACTGTCGCTAAGAAACTAACTGTGGAGATTGAGGACCGTGACATAGTAAGTGTAAAACGCGTCGGGCCAATAAGGGCGCTTGTTGAAGGACAGCCGGTGCCAAACCCCCGACCAATTGTAGTAAGGCTCACACGCCGAGCACAAAAAGATGCACTGTTGCAGGCAGCATGCGTGAGACGCGGTGCTAACACAGCGGACATGGATCTTCCTGGTTCTCCGCGTTTATTTTATATCAATGAACGCCTTACTAAATATAACCGTCAGCTCTTTCTAAAGTCGCGGGAAATATCTAAGCGAAATAAGTGGCAGTATGTATGGACAAGAGATGGAAATATATATGTACGTCAAGAACATGGTAAGAAGAGCTATCGTATTCGTTCGGAAACAGATTTAGTTAAGGTTTTTGGTGAAGATATGGTTGGTTCAGTTAGCGTTAGTAAATAATAAAAAATATGCTAAAATTTTTATTGTAAGTAGTGTAAATATAAGAAAAATCATAAAAACGAATTGTAATATCAACCTTCAAACTGTTTATAATAGTGCAATTACATATTTTTTAATCATAGATTTATTGTTAGGGTGCTTTACAGGGAGTTTCGTGTACACGATCCACCCTTTTATATGTTTAGTTGCTGGTTGCGTTTTTTTTCTCTGTATCTGATATTGTTATTATCTATAATTTTCGTATGGGTTTAGAACATCTCACAGTTGCAATACATTTTTTGAGGACATATGTTTATAATAATGGGTCTTTTAAATAAAAATCGCAGTTTAACATTGGGGTTACTTAATGTCAGATCGTTAAATACAGGTAAAGATGAGTTATTGGCCAGTCTTGACAAATATAAACCTGACATTCTTGCTCTTAATGAAACGTGGCTTAAAGAAGGCGAAGAAAAGATGGCAATCTTAGTACCAGGATATACACTTAAACACAAACCACGCCACGGGATAGCCGCGGAGGGTTCTTTGTTCGAAAAGAACTTCGGTTGCGGACCACGCAACACCCGGAATCACAACTAGAACAAATGTGGCTTGAACTAAAGATTCCCGGCAGCGGACGTGTCGCGATTGGTACAGCATATAGACCAGAATCGGTAGATATTGAGATTGCGATGGATGCACTAAGTGAATCTGTAAGTACTTTCGGATATTGTGATTGCATTTTTTTATTAACTGATTTTAACATTGACCTCCTACGACCTGATATATTAATAGCTCGCAAATTAAATACGTTTTTATCGCAGCAAGGACTCTTTCAACTCGTTAATGAAGCAACACGCATTACTGATAGAAAAGAATCACTTCTAGATCTTATTTTGACCGATTCTCCAGAATTATGCAAAAGTATTAACGTATACCATAACACGGAACTGAGTGACCATGCCATGGTGATTTCCGAACTTAAAATTAATAAACCTAAGGAGAAACAGCTATACATACACACGAGGTCTTTAGGACAAATTAATCAAAATGAATTTTTAGCTCATCTGGAAAGTCTGTCTTGGTATGATACTGTAATTGAAAATAATATCCACAAAAAAGTTCAACAGTTTAGTAGTATGTTGCTTGACGCTTTTCAAATACATGCACCTTTAAAGTTAATTAGGCTAAAACAAAAACCAACACCTTGGATTACAGACAATATAAAATTAATGATGACACTCCGCGACTCTGCTCATAATCGTGCCAATATTTCAGGAAAGGATTCGCACAATGACTATTATAAAAGTCTCAGAAACTTAGTAAATAGCGCAATCAATAGAGAAAAGTCAGCTTATTTTACGTTTTTTATTAACAAAAATCAGGGTAATCCAAAAACTATGTGGAGCAATCTGAAGCGAATATCGCCCGTGGGGAACCAATCAGGACAAATATGCGTACCATCACACCTCTGTAACCCCGATACTATTAATAATTTTTTTATAGAAGTGCCAGGAGATAATGAAATAGATAAAAGTACTTTTAATTACTTCAATAGCAACCGATTAAAAAAACACTGAATTTAATATTACAACCGCAACAGAATCTGAGGTTTATTAAATAATTACAGCAATTGGAACTAAAGCCAGTGGACACGATTTAATTAATATAGATATGGTTCGTATATCTTTATCGGTAACATTACCTATAATAACAGGAATAATAAACGAATCCATTACTACTAAGATTTTTCCAGATCTTTCCAGATGGAAACTAGCCAAAATTAAACCTATTCCTAAGAGTCCAAATGTACAGGAAATTAATAACCTTAGACCAATCAGCATTTTACCTACACTTTCCAAGATATTGGAGAGGGTAGTATGTTCACAGTTAACGAGATATTTAGAAGATAATAATATTTTACCAGAAACACAATCCGGGTTTCGTCGAGGGTATAGTACGGAAACAGCTCTGCTGCACGTCACGGATGATATAACTGCAGCTTCTGATAAAGGTGAGGGTAGTATACTGGTGCTATTGGATTTTACTAGAGCTTTCGACTGCATAAACCATGATATACTTCTGGCGAAACTGTCATACTACGGAGTATCGGAGGCAACGTGTAAATGGTTTTACTCATTCTTGTCAAATAGAAGTCAATATGTTGAAATTAACACTGACCAAGGGGAAGTAATACAATCAAATGTAAGAAGAGCGTCCCGAGGCACTCCGCAAGGATCTATCTTAAGCCATATTCTATTCATACTATTTACAGCGGATATTAGCAAAGTATTAAAACATAGTAAAATACATCTGTATGCCGACGATACTCAAATTTATCATTCGTTCAAGCCAGAACAGACGGAAAATGCAGTTATGCAGTTAAATGAAGATTTGTCGGCAATCTTCCAATGGGCAAACAAAAATGGTCTAACCCTTAATCCTTTAAAATCAAAATATATGGTGCTAGGAAGTAAAACACAATGTAAAAAAATATTAAGTAAGAAACCGGAAATACTCATCAACAAAAAAAAGGTACTCAGAGTGGATCATACTAATAACCTTGGTCTTACCCTCGATAGCCAACTGCAATTTAATGAACATGTAAATATTAAAGTACGTAATGCTTTTTATCGTTTAAAGGTTTTATATGGCGATCAGGAAGACCTTAGTTGAGTCGTTAGTGTTATCACATTTTAATTACTGCGATACCGTCTATGGCCCACGACTGTATGCAAAAACAAAAAAGGCAATTCAACGCGTGCAAAACGCATGTACTCGTTTTTGCTTTAACGTCCCAAAAAGAGCTCACATTACTCCATATATTAATGAAAATAATATTTTAAAAATGGACGCACGTAGGAAACTCCACTTGGTTTGCTTAGTTCACAAAATTATTAGTAACAAAAGTCCACTGTATTTATACAATAAATTAGATTGGAGTAAGAATGCCCATGAAGTAAATACACGTAAAAGAGTCTCAAACATGCTGAATATTCCATGCCATAAGACTAAAAACTTCAAAGGATGTTTTAAATATTCGGCCGCAAAAATATGGAATGATTTGCCACCACCCTTAAAAGAAAATTTTAATATTAATTCTTCAACATTTAAAAAAAAAGGAGTTATTACACGAACAGAAATCTTTTTTAGGCCGAATAACTGTATGTTTATTCTGTAATAAGTATTTTTATCTAACACATATTGACTGTATAGAGGTTTACCAACAATACATAATTAAGTAAGATGTGCGTGCGACCAAAATATACCCAAAACAGCAGGGACTGGCTGAAAAAAAACAGTGCTGAGCATAATGCCCAGCGAATACTGAGCCTGTGCCCGTTGCCTCACATTATAATCGTATACTGAGTAATATTAGTTAATCTGTTAATTGTGAATGTTTTTTTTTATTTTTATTTTAAGTCTAATCATTTTTATGTGTATACTTACTTTGTAAACTTTTCATTTGTAAACTTATTATTGTGTGGCAATAAATATTTATTATTATTATTATTATTAAAAAAAATTATTAGAGTCAATTATTTGTCCTTATATTCAGAGACATATCAATCTTTACTTAACCACTAGCCAACATGGGTTCATTAAATCTAGGTCTACGAGCACTAATTTGGTACATATTACGGAAATACTAATTGAAGCACTTGATGCGGGGAAACAAGTTGACGTAATATATACTGATCTTAGCAAAGTATTTGATCGGGTCCCACATGACATATTGGTTCGTAAGTTAGCTGCCTACGGCATTACTGGTAGTATGTTAAAATGGCTAAATCGTATTTAAAGGACCGAGCGTTTTTTGTAGTGGTGAATGGATATCAGTCAGGTTTAAAAAAATATTAATTCTGGTGTGCCTCAAGGGTCTCATCTTGGACTGATTCTGTTTGGGGTGTTCGTAAATGAAATTCCAGAATTGATGAAATGGTCTCGTGTGTACTTGTATGCGGATGACTTAAAAATTTGCAAGACGATTGTGGAAGAGAACGATTCAATAAAGCTACAGAACGATTTTGATCAACTGATTAAATGGGCAAAGTAAATCGTATGGACTTAAACATTAGTAAATGTTTCTATGTGCAATATGCGAGAAAAAATAACACTATCAACTATAGCTATCACATTGGATGTAATAAATTACAGCAGTTAGACCAAATTAGAGAGACCGCGGGGTCATATTTGATAAAAAATTAACCTTCGTACCGCACATTGAAAACATTACTAAACGTGCATCTAGAATGTTGGGTTTTGTCATAAGATATATCAAAGTCTTTCGAAGTGCTAAAATTAAAATTCTTTTATTTAACATTTTGGTACGAAGTATATTAGAGTACTGTGCTGTAGTCCGGAGACCTCATTACGCTACACATTCACTGAGAATCGAGCGGATCCAAAAAAAGATTTATAAGACATTTGTCATACGCAAGCGGATTTAGAAGTAATAAGAAGGGTGTATCATATGAAAATAATTTGATCAATTTCAAAATGATTTCTCTTGAAAAGTCCCGCTTCCGGGGGAGGTTTAAAGGGATATTATTGATTTGATTTTTGCTTCTAAAATTATTAGTGGTGTCATTCACTGTCCTGAAATTTTAAGTAAATTTAATATATGCGTTCCCTTTCGTTACCCGCGTTACGCTCGTAAGATTACACCACTGACTAGACCATATAGAAGAACAGTGTTTAGCTCCAATTTTGCTAGAATGAGTAAACTTTTTAACAAATTTAGAGATAAAATTGATATATTTTTCGACCCACCTAACAAGCTCCGTCGCACCTTAAGAGACCATCTTTTGTAACATTCTATAAAATATGTTCTTTCCTTTTCGCTTCTATATATTTTTATTTGTATTTAGTTATAATTTCTTTTAATTTTTAATTCTTTCTTTATCCTAGTAATATAGGTACACAGTGCTGAGAAAGTTATTTGCATGTTGTCTCCGCTTATAATTATTTGTACATTTTAGTTCTTATCGCTTCATTGTATTTAAATAGCATATAAGGAATGATACAAATGTTGGTGGATCAATAATAAAAAAAAAACAGATCAAAGCTAACATGAGTTCTGTTATAACTTTGTCATATTCTTCTATTTTCTGTATTAAACTCCCGTGTTGGTTTTGATGTGAATTTGAAAAATATTTACGAGGAGTCTCCCACCTACTGCTACCCGTCGCCTGAATATTTTACGTCTCTTGTAAATGAGATAGTAGACATCATGTGTCAATCGTGAATGAATCGTTCATTGAACCCGGATCGAATCAAAGTATTGATGATTGCTATTGTGTGGCCCCATATAAATTAAATTCAATATCTGACTTGAAGTTTTTGAGATATCTTCAATAATGCGTATAATTGACTTCTGCGGTTGTCAAGCCGCTCGCCTTGCGTGGCAACTATGGCAAAAGTCCTCCCCCTATGAGGCAATCCATGGGGGAGGCCTATGTTCAGCAATGGACTTTAGTAGGCTGTGACAGTAGCGGTAAAGTGTAGATTTTTACATTTTTAACAGCTTTTGTATTAAATGTTTATCACTACCGGACTCTCATTACGAGAGGGTAGGTCGGGGCGAATGAATAGTAATAATTTAATTCAAATATAATATGAAAAAATGTTTGGTAATTTTAAAAAGTTATTTTTTTTTATTTTATAGGATAGGTGTCAAACGAGCACACAGTCCACCTGATGGTAAATGGTTGCTGTGGCCCATAGACGTCTATGTCTAGACCTCGAATACGAATCAAAATGCGGATCCGTTGTCACCCATGAGGAGTTAGGTGGAATGCCTCGTTTCTAATAAAAAGGGTCTCCGGTTCTCTACACTCACCATACGAAACACAGCAGCATTAAGCTACTATTTGACGCTGGTATTCTGTGAGAGCGTCGTCCTTCCCCGGTCGAGCCGACCTATTCGTGCTACAACTATACTACTAATATAACTGCAGCATTGTTCTACCACGTAAAAAGTTTTCTATGATTTAAAAATAGTATTATGAGATTTAAAGTTATTGAAGTTTTAATTTTGATACTTTAAATAAAGATGGCATAAGAAAGGAATCATTTTAAGCCTTTTTCACAATAGAAATAATAAATGTGTGGAAATCATTAGTTTTTAAAAGAAGAAACACACATAGTGGTCTAATTAATTAATTTATTGTATATTATTCAATCGACAACATTAAAATGACATATATGTATTTTCAACTCATCATTCTTACGCTAGCTAATGATTTATAATGTCGATTATTCTACTACACCTAATTAAGATGTATTGTTCGCCTCGCTAGTTTCGAAAGCCCGTTAAAGACATTCAAGCCGCGTTGTATTAGGAAAATTTTGTGCAACAATACGATACACTCAATTTTCGTAACATAATGTTCATTGTCGACCTTCACTATCCGGTACTTATGTATATACCTCCGCAATACTGTCTTATTTGAGTTCATGAATCGATTTCTAACTAGGTCGGAGGGAAATAAAACTTAAATCATTACTTCGATACGAATTTAATATTTAAGACATTTATATCAGGTAATATAAAAGTGGCCCGCTCAGCGGTAAGGTACGTGGACACAATAAATTATCTTATCAACTAAATCAGTCTAACGGTCGCGCCGAGCGCGGTACGACTTATCCTAGTATCACAGATGAGTAGGGCGGTGGGGCGCGGGGCGAAGTGGACGCGCGGATGCTTAGCCGCGCGTGACGCGGGCGGTCACTCGTCCGACGCGGAGGAGAGTTGAGTGCTGCCGCCCGAGCTGAAGGAACCGCGGCAGGTGGCAGCATCCGAGCCGTTTCCCGGCGGCGGTGTCCCCGATTCTCCGCCGTCACCGGCTTCCCCACCAGGAGAAAGGGTGCGCAGCAATTCTAATGCAGCACGGGCTCGTTGACCGTCAGCGGCCGCTGATGCAGCCGCTCCCGACGCCCGGTCCCATGCGCTTTTCTCCGGGAGCAGCAACCGCCGCGCTTCACGTTGCACTCGACGCGAGCGCAGGGCAAACAAGAATGGAGATACCGCGGAAGCCAGCAGCAGCAAAGCCAGCGATGGCGTGCGCGCACTGGCTTCCAAACTTGGCACGGCTGCAATCACCACCGCGGATACCGCGTGCGGCACGTGCAACATTACTAATGCTCCCGTTAATAGTCCCACACGGGCTGCACGAGATTCTTCCCTATACCGGAACAAAGAAGCGTTCGAGATTCGACACCGGATTGAAGTTATCCGAGACGTACTGCTGGCGGGCTGAGGTAAGCGTGAATTCACAGACAGGAGAGGTGCGGCAAGCGATGGCGCAGAGCTCACGGCCGGCAGGCCCCTCCTAAGGTCCTCGCTCGATTTACACTCCTTTCGCGCATTACGTAAGCTGGCAACAGACGGGCATCGAACCGGTCGCTCCGGCGGAAGTAAAAACGGTCCAAACTTGCGATCACTCTCAACAGCAGCATTATCTGGCACATCAATTTTAAGCGTTAGCCCGTCCCCCTCCTCCACTAGATCTGGCAAGTTCACTGGGGGCTCGTATAGTTGCAACGCACTGGCTCCATGCGCTCGCGCTCGTAATCCAGATGAACGCGCCGCGCGGTAGATCCTTGCGTACATGACACAAACAACGGTTGTAGGAACGATAACACCAATCACTAGGTATACGACATAGTATGCCAGTTCGACTCCCTGAACCACAGGCTCGAACGGGTAGAAATGGCGGAATATTGCGATAGCTGCGCGTATTGCAGCGGCGGCGGCCGCTGCTATCCAAGTGGCGGCGCAGAGGGCTGCGGGGCGGCGCTGCAGTAAGCGCATGTGGCAACGCAGAGGGTCGGTAACTGCGTGGTGCTGGTCCAGAGCTATCAGCATGACAGCCAATAGCGCTGCCAAACTACACGCCGACGCCGCAGCGTCGCCCGCTTCGACCCACGCTGCTGTCTCCCTCGCAGAGTGCTCGCCAAACAACGCGGGCGCAAGCAGGGTGGTTGTCAGCAGATTCGTCGCAAGGAGATTAATGACGAATCTGAAACAAAGAAAATAATAACATTAATAATCTTTCGTTGATACATAAGTTTTATTCAAAGGTAAATTGAAATTATTCAAAATGTGCAAATATATTCCACATTGAACGTCACAAGTGACGTTTACAAGCGCTAAAGTTTCGAACTAATGGCGATTGATTTGACGGTAATGTACCACAAAACACCAAAGCAATCGAAATCAATCTTATAGTCCGGATACATGTGTCAATAACATATTTGTTTATAAACCAACGTTTCAACCCTGCTTTGTTTGTTAACATTACGACAGAAATAGAACTTCGTGACCCTTTGAAACCGGAAAATAACATTTTGAAAAATATGAAGAGTGTGACCAAAAAGTATGGACCCGAAACATCTTCAGTTATTAATTCACTTGACTTTGGAGTGAATGTAGATGTTGGCGAAACTACTAGAATGAATCACAAAAGTAATATAAATCTACAAATGTTTTTAAATTGAAAACATCTAAATGACTTTTTAATAGTCAGTATTGTTATTTGATAATATAAAAGTTTTAGGTGAGTCAGTCTTGTTGCATAGAAGCACTTATGCAAGTACAAAATGTCCAATGTTTCTATTACACAAGCATTATTGTCCTAGTGTTTAACATGCCTCTGGCAACATAGAGTTAACCACAGATAAAATTAACCATTAGCATGTGCAAGGACGCAAACCGTCACCTTTAGATCAAAAAATTTACAAAATTTCATTACTTTTCAATTGACAGTTAATTTAAACTCACTTGACACAGTATAACTGTTTATATTGCAAATTTATTTAAAAAGAAATAATAACGAGATAATTTCTCAAACTTTGTAAGAAGTTGGCAAAGACATTTAAGTATTTAAATCTCTTTGGTAGTTAGTTGGTCTTCTTATTTTATGAGTCAGTCTATGTAGGTAGAGTTCATTTAATTTAGAACTGCACGCGCTTTACTTGTATTTTTGTAGATTTTGTCACATTCACCGTATAAAGTAAAATAAAAAAGTCTTCGCGGCCTCTGTAGATTTTCAGTAGATTTTAGTATGTTTTCTCTATATTTGACGTGATCAAATTGATAAAATCTACTATAATATAAGAGTGAAAACGTGCAATTTTAAATCAGACAATCAGTACCTTATTATTTCCGTTGCCTGCAGCAGCAGTATATCCGGTACAGTCTTCGGGTTTGAAGGGTAGGGCCTGTTTTATAATTAATTGTGAGGCATTCCATCTTAGATTTAGGATTTATATTACAAAGCCATAACGCACCCATGGGCTTCACTGGCGGCTTAATCATTTAGCTGATTTATCACTTCAATGTTATTGCGTGTATGTAATTAGTTTTGTTATTACAATAAACG
Source organism: Parnassius apollo (assembly GCA_907164705.1). Lineage (NCBI taxonomy): Eukaryota > Metazoa > Arthropoda > Insecta > Lepidoptera > Papilionidae > Parnassius > Parnassius apollo. The sequence continues at coordinate 11,391,230 of CAJQZP010001449.1, read as the reverse complement.
TCTAATTTAATTTCGTCATACAACGTTGAGCGGGTACTTAAAAACGACAAATTGCTTGTAGGTACTATTAAATTAAATTGATGCAAATGTCATTCGCGTTAAAACTATTGCCTTTCCAAATCAAAAGACTAGAATAGAAGGTCAGGCTTGATGACTGTTATTTCTCTTCCGCTATTTTAAAATAATTGAATTATGTGGTTAAATTATTTATATGAGTATTAGGGGCGTCACTCACATTAATTATTCCTAGGGGCGTCACTCACATTATTCATTCCTATATCATTTTTAACATTACCAAGTACAGTGGTGATGTAAGAATTTCCACTACCCCATATCGTCCCGTGGGTGTCGTAAGAGGCGACAGAGGGAAACGAATCAGAAGGGCAGCAGTGTCTTTCTAATAATGATTAAAAATAAAAAAAGCGGTTTCCAACCCGTTCGCAAAGCGTGGCAACTATGGCAAATATCTCCCGTATGAGGCAATCCAGGGGGGCAGTCCTATGTTCAGCTGTTGACTTTAGTAACGATAATGATAACTGTAGGTTTGTTTTCATTATTTAAAATGTACATATTTGTACATTTATTTGTCGATGATGTTTATTTGACGACAACAAATTTAATGACATTTACTGCGTTCCTATTAAAACTTATTTAGATAGTTTCGTTTTTATATTACTTAAAAGTTAGTTGAATTTCGACAATTTCGAATTTCGAAATATCGACTATAGCCACACTACTATTAATACTCCATAGAGCATGGATGAATCGTTGAATTATTTCGTTTAGATAGTTATTGATGCTTCGTCACAGTCATAAAAGTCGATATAAATATGTTTATAACGCAAACAAGCTTATTTTTTATTTCATTTCGCTTCAAGGGAAGGTTGCCCCGAAAAACGCTTCAGCAAATAATCGTAACCTCAGAAGCGAAGACTGACAAATAATGTCTGATTTAAATAGATACGATCTGGTTTAGATGAAAACAAATAAACAATAACTTCACTTCCTAGTACAACAAATTATTTATATTTTTCCTTAAATATAAATAACGTGGAATGGTAAATATATAAACCTGTGCTCAAGATTAAGAGGTTTTTGAAGCAGTAAATCTTCACACAAAAAAACGATAACGTTTCTCTCCCGTAAACATAATCTAATTTTCAAAATTTTTGGAAATGTTATAGCTATACATATAATGAAAAACTAGGTCCATACGTTTTTATTTTAAGGAAATATTGCGTACGATATAAGTTATTAGCATCTAAATTTTGGACTTAAAAACTTCCTCGAGTGTTTTTTTTATTATTAAACTAAACTAAAGTACTAAAAAAGAAAAACGTACGGACCTAAATTAAGGTATACTGATACTAATGAGACCATGATTGTCTCATTTCGTAAAGGTTTAGGGGGTTGAAAACGTTACGCTCGAAACAATATTTTAAAAAGAAAATGTGTGCAATTACTTCTAACATTTTCAACTTTCCCTATCGCACGACGGCGATACGGAGCGAGCAATGTGAAACATATAGTATTTTTGAAAATACCTACTCGTGCCGCGTATCGGTCGGCACTTCACAGCTTCCATTTCTCACCTACTACTACTACTACCGTGATTGTCGTGTGGGTTAAAGATATAGTACGGTAGCCTAAGATGTTTTTAAACGGTAGCGGGATTGTATTGTTTAGACAATTAAAAGGTTTTTAAATATTGTTATACATAAAGGAATAAAATAAATAATTTTATAATAATAACGTGAAAGGGTAGCCAATCGTCAACATAATCATCAAAAGCAAACATAATCGGTAGTTGGTACGGCGCAGCCATCTTACACCTCACACATGCAATTAACTCCACACAAGACACCACAGATGAGTTTTCACCACTAAGGAGAACACTGTGAAGGCTCACAGCCTGTGATTATGTTGGCTTTTCTTGTACCTAGCGTCGCCACACGTCCGGATAAAACCGGTCCGGATAAAGTGAGGCTTTTTGGTTATGTGTGCGGCCAAATTAGACGGTATCCGGCCTGTCCGGCTTTTGTTACTTTTTAAATTTTAACATTTTTTACATTTGTCATGTACTTAAATACATACTATAACAATTATTGAAATTAATATCGTAATGAATATGGAATGATTAATAATAAAGAAGGCTGATTCATTCAATTTAGTTGTTATTTTATTAGAATTTAAGATTTTATGGCAAATGATAAAAAGCCTTGTTTACTTGCTTTTCGTTTTTAAGACCTGGCAACCCTACTTGCACCAGTCAATTGTGTAATGGGAAATATATTAATGAAACATATTTAATAAGTAATATTATGAAATAAACATTGAAACGCCACTAGGATAACATAAAACGCAGACAAAAATTATAACACAATGAAAAAAAACGTCCTTTATGTACCTATATTCTAGGTCCAGATCGTTCAGTGTTGCAAATATTATGCAACATACTGTCTTTGTGAATGAAAGCTATGACATAATGACATTGGGTGCCGTGACCTTCAAGACTACGTCAGTGTGTGTCAACGATTATGCATTATTTTAACGTTAAATTTATAATAATAATAATGTTTCATTTGTTAGTAATATACTTATACTATATTAGTAAAAAAAAGGATAAATCAAATTATATCAATTTAGGTGCCTATATCCTTAGAAACCACTATAATTATTTATTAAAATATAATCTTAAAAATTACGGTATATGCTTAGAGCTATATATATGAATATGTGAGAAATGTATTCTACTATTTTTATATATTATTATATGCCTATTATTATATTATATGCTGAGCCCGCGATATCCTCTCCCAGAATTCTTCTTAAAAAATCAAGTAAATCTATAATCATTTAAGACACGGAATAAAACCCAAATTAGCATAACAGTTTCTAACTTTGCTTTAACTAATTTCACCAAGAGCAGACGCCTCATCATAGTCGGTGGATGATTACAACATTGCGCGAATGTGTATGGATTCTAACCTACTACCAATCGAAACAAACATTTGTGACTTATAATACTCATTATATTGGTCTACTTGGTAGAATGAGGGTGACAAACGAGCACACAGTCCACCTGAGAGTAAGTCAGATTGTCCTTGGAAGCTTTCAGACTAATTTTCCCCCGGAAGGTCTTAAGGCTTTGTTACACCAAAGTCAATACGAAATGCCATAAAAATGTAAGTGGCAAACGATTTTACATTCCAAATTCCACCTGGTGTCCTACTGGATACTTCCAGGTGGCCATGGAAGGCGGTAGCCACTTACGGCCTCAAACGAAAAGCAAAGAATGGTATAAAGGCGTCATCAACTCTTAGCGGCTTAGAGATCTCTAGTCAGATCTTTAAGCCAGTTCCTAAAAGGTTGGGTTTAGTGGGTAAAAGTCACCACATATCACGCAGCCGGCTGCGTGGTATGCTATGAGCATTCCCAACCTCCCTCCCCCGCTTTCCGAAGGGTTGCCCATATTTGCTTCGGGCGCAAAAAAAAAACTGTGATTATACTCGCGCCTTTCAGACCGAAGCACAGCAGAGCACGCACTACTATTTGGCGAGGAATCTTGACGAAGTCTTAGGCAGAAAAGGTCACTTAATACCTAAATAATAAGATATAGATTCCATCAATTTATATGTTCTAAAACTGCTTATTGTTTTGTAGTTATAAATAAAGAACGTTAAACGCTCACCCTCATATTTATAAACATTTTTAAAAACTTGATTAGTTAAATAGTGTTTTATCGCTTTCTAGCAACAAGTGTCTCGCGAATATCAAAATGAGACAAAACACTATTTAACTAATAAAGCGTTTAAATTTTTTCATATGAATAAGGGGTCATTGTTTTTAGATTAACTCATTTTCCAAGAAGTTACCGTATTTGTTTACCTCGAGTTTTAAACAGGCAACAGCCATGTTAGGCAGTTTCAAGAAGTTTGCTGTTATTTTAATGTGAATAATATTTACAGTTAAAAGTTAATTAATTTACAAATATATCTATAACGGTTTTAATAATAAAAGCGTATATTATGGTTGAGATTATTATATTATCTACTTTTAATATAATTGAATAATCTGTAACATAACTATTTAAAAAGTAATCATACAAAGGTAATATAGCTCGTTAAATACCTTCATAGTTTTCCGAAAAATTAAATGTTTTTTTTTATAGAATAAGGGTAAAAAACGAGTACACAGAGCATCTGATGGTAAGTGGATGCCGAACTAACATGCCTCATTTCCAGTAAAAAAAGGTTTGTATATAAAAAACTTTACTGATTTAAAAGTTATATATTATCTTACTGTGGGTTTTACGCGTCACGTAAAAAGTATAAGATTTTTTTATAATTATTTTTATATACTTTTAGCATAAGCACTTATGTATAAAGAGTCTTTTTTTCAGCTTCAACAACAATATTACAGTTTTCAGATTCAACAACAATATTAGTTGGTCAAACGCGATAATTGTAGATTACATACTTTAACTAAATGGTCATTGATGTAGTAAAATTGACAGCATTTTATGTATGTGGAACTGTCGAATTAAATTCTAATTTAAAAAAAATTCAACCGATCTGCTGAAAATGGACCTCCTTATATCTACCACCAAACACATTATATATATTAAATCTCTTTGTCTACCACATAACGGGGATTTTTGACAAGTTCCCACGCTTCGCAGGCGCTTCGACACCCACGGTACTACTTTAAAAGGTAGTGCATATTCCTACGCCATCAACTTGTTTGTCTATTTCAGTATCAGTACGCCAACAGTGGACATGTGTCGCTGGTATAATGAAAAAGCCAGTATCAATTACGCAAGTTCCCTATCTTGAAATTAATTCAGATTTCAGACGTTCATTGTATGTTTAACCTAGGATTCGCATCAAAATTTTTCACCTCGAATTATTTACGTCTTTTCTACGGAAGTACTCAATTCCCATACCATGCACCAAGAAGACCTTGCTATCAAAAAGTTATTAAAACTATTAAAAAATACGTCAGTGACGTCATTTAATACGTCCATAAATCTGCGATGGCCGCGATAATATCCTACAAGTGTCCCAAAAAGACTTTTGGTTTAATAGAGATGTTTATATATTTTGAATCAAAGGTAATAAAATTTAAACTTTACGATTTTTTAGAACGTTCCGTGTCGTAAAACACTAACAGTGCTTATTGAAACAATATTTCGCGTATATTACTCTCATAACATTTATTTATATCATAAATGTTATGAGACCTACCTTTAAACAACGAATAAAAATATAACAGGTAATAAACTAACCTTAAACATATCATTTAATTAACATCTAAGAATTCTTTAAAACATTATAAAAACTTGAATTATATCTAACAATTGTTTTAAAAAGACGTAATTAACGATTAACTGTAGAAAACTAGCACACAACACGCTATACAATGAATATATATAAATTGTAGATATTCAAATATATGCGTATACCAAGGCTGTATATTACATACATAAATAAAGTTATGCAAGATCTCCGCAGCATTAATTATACGAACACCATCTAAGGAAGCGTAGACAAAAATATGCGTAGATGTTTCGAACAAAAATAGATAACGCCAAATTAATTAATAGGTCTGGTTTTGTTCGGGGAAGCCCCAAATAGAACCGACGAAAACAATGTTATACTTGAACCAAATAACAAGTAATTTTTTAACAATTTATCTTTACGGTGGTAGAGCCATTTATAGGTGGTAGGGCCACGCTGCAGCTATATTATGGTTGTAGCACGAATGGGTCGGCTCGAACAGGTAAGGACCACGCTCCCATAGAATACCAGCGTAAAATTAAAGCTTCATGCTGTTGTGTTTCGTATGGTGAGTGTAGAGAACCGGAGACCCGTTTTACTGGAATTGAGACATTCCATCTTAATCCTCAGGGGTGACAACGCATTTGCATCTTAATTCCTAAACGACGATAAATGTGGATGTCTATAAGCCACAGCATCCACTTATAGGTGGACTGTGTGCTCGTTTGTCACCCACTACTATAAAAAATCTAAATTACGAAGAGATACCGTTCTTATCGGTTGCAGGTATCGGACAGATTAAGGCTAGGCATTCAATTAGTGACATATTGTTAACAATTGAAAGTGTAATCAGTTTACAACGTAAATCTTTGGTTGTTGCCCGACAAATTGGCAATAGTAGGTCAAGCAGGGGCCAATCCTTGTACAGCCACCTGTTGCTATCGTATCAAAGTCAATGTGTACAAAAACATTCGAAGAGATGACTATTTCAAAGTCAACAGTATTTGCTTCACAGTTCTTAAACAACAAGAAAAGATTGTTATAGTCGCTTAAAGCGTGTTAAAGAATTTCGGTTGTCATAGATCAATATACAATTGAATCACTTTTCAAAGTGAAAGAAAAAGTGGTCTTTTGCATTTAAAAAGTTTTTAACTATTAATATATCTATTCTATTAATGTAGATAATATAGATATAAGGGTGATAAACGAGTACACAGTTCACGTTATGGTAATTAGATGCTGCCCACAGGCATCTGCATCTATCCTAGATAAAGAATCAAAATACAGATGCGTTTCAGTCCTGAAGACTAAGATGGAATGCCTCGTTTCCAATAAAAAGGGTATCCAGTTCTCAACAATCACTATACGGAACACAGCAGCATTAAACTGCTGTTTCACGCTGGTATTCTATGAAGCGTGGTCCTTTCCCGGTTGGGCTGACCCATTCGTGCTACAACCATAATATAGAAACTCTACCACTGAGAACGCCTTATACAATCGAGTAGATATACATATATATCAAGTTGTTGGCGAGTCATTTATATTTTGAATAACAAACTAAAGGCCGTTGTACTGGTTAGTAAAGGTATCATTGCAAATGCAGGAACACGAAGTATATGATTCATTTGAACAAAGCTCTACCATTCAAACCGTATAATGGCGAAAGAGAATCCACTATCTTTTAATATCATCCCGTGAGTATCGTAAGAAGTAACAGCGGGAACCTGAAATTGAATATGGGCAGATAACAGCATGTTCGTGATAACTGAAAATAATAATAAACTGCGGTTTCCATTCCGGTAAAACTCAACCTTTAGAGGCAATCCATGGGAAGGCTTATGTTCAGCAGTGGACATTTTGTAGGCTGTAATGATGATGATGATGAGTGTCATTGAATCTCATTAAAATAAAATTAATACAACTATTAAATTTCATTTATATGCTTTTAAAAATGTAAGAAAAACATAGTATGTATAAGATGTTGCAATACTGATACTGTTCCCCGATGTAGGTGCAGATAGTGGGAAATACCAAAGATAGGCATCTAGACGGCATAGACGTCATTGACGTTCGCACCTCTACATCATTTTGTTTTTCGAACATTTTTCGGAATTTTAACTACGCGTAACAAATAGACAACGTTATAATAGTGACTGAAATTTACTTTCTTTTTTCTTTATATGACGAAATGATATAATTTTTTGTATTTCATCACTATCATCATCATCATTACAAAGGCCTCCGCGAAGAATACCACAAAACACGGTCTTAAGCCACCTGTATCTATCAACGCCCTATATCGCTTACCAGGTCGTTACTCCATCTAGTGTGGGGGCTCCTACAACTTGCTAACAGGTATGATACTTTTTTGTATTTGATGCAAAGCAGTTGTATAAATTAAGGCACTAAACTCCCGAATGACTTAGATAACCTTTTATTTCTAAAAGACTAATCGGAGAGCTTGCCCTTCAACATGTATATTTTTTGTTAATATAAATGTCAAAATTGGGACAAGCAGATCATCATATTGCGCCTCTGTAAACATTTTTAATCACTGAATTTTATACTGATAAAATATTATTAGCAGTTTACAAGTCATTATTAAGCAAATCAATTGCTTCGGTAACGGAAACACATTAGTAACACGTTAAACTTGTTTTTAGTAATAATTTTATGGCTTACAGAAATACTATCATGCTATTTGTGTTACGATTTATAGTTCCTTGGTTGGAGAAAAAGAGTTATATATTTCCAATTAAAATAGTAGTAGTTGATATAAGTACAATTACTGAATTAAAGTTCGATAAGAATATAAAATGTCAAGGTAAACATCATTTGTTTGTTTACATAATTGTTCACGAAATCAATTTCTTCTAGGTAATAACTATTATTATCCTCGCTATTATTAGGTATATTTTTATACCACGATCAACACTTTTTGCGAAATAAATTAACGTAGCTCCGACGATTGATCGATTTAGAAGATTTGTAATTAAGTGTGCGCTAAATGGAAAATTTTTAACTTACGTCTTTGTTCACACTGCAACATCTAAAGCACATTAGCTAATAAATAATAACCATCCAATATACTAAGGCGAATAAAAACGAATTTATTAAAGACAATAACTGATAGGTGTAAAATCTGAGCGTGGAACACTGTTTTGGAAGAGTACATCAACCGTTATTGCTATTTATACAACGGGGGCGCCATGTGGCGTGGTCGTAACAGAGTTGGTCACCCAACTCGTTCCATAGGTACCCTGTGGAGTAACGTAGGATTTAATATAGTATGTATATAGCATAGTTTAGTGTATTATAGTATATATGGTATAATATAATGTAATATAGTACCTCTATATGGTGTAGTGTAGTGTGGTACGTAAGTAATTAACTACCTCTGTTTGCTTAAAGAAAATTTCCGTTTTCATTACGAAATCATGGTGGAAGCGAATGTTCTATTCTCAAACACAAAACTGTTTTTTCAAAGGGTTCAAAATTAAACTTTTGGTTCACAATCTGCTAAGATATCGCGTAACACAGGTACGTACAAGAAACAAACGCTCGAATTGAGAAGCTCCTCCTTTTTGATGTCGATTAAAAAGAAATGTGAAATGTCTTATTAAGGGGATATAGTAATTCAGCTCAAATTCTAATTTAGCCCCCACTTGCCCGCGCGTCGTATGCCATGTACCGACATGTTTGTAATCACTAATACTGTAAGTAGAAAGGTCGTTAGACACTTATTTCATTAGGTTTATCATATTTTTGCCTGTTTCTTAACGCCAAGCCAGTCGCTTCTTATTTTTATTACGGTTATTTCCCATTTTAATTTTACGTCGTCCTGTTGCGTAATGTGTATTCTGAACGTAAGCGACACAACCTCCCCCTTCAAGAGCCGAAGTGAAACTGACCGGGCGGCATGAACCATGAATCACGCTTCACTTCAAGAGGCCGATAGTTTAGGTAATTTCTTTTTTACAGTGAAAATAATGGTATTTTAAAAAGTAAATAATATAAGCACTGCTTTATAGTTAGTTCAGTTAGTATGCAAAGTTTCATGATCTTATTTAAAGTATTTTATGAATAACAGCGGTTTATTGTTTATTTTGGAGGTAACTTTGGATTTTTTTTTCTATCGAGAAAATTTTACGGAATCATGTTTTCGTCTAACATAATCCTTAACATTAATCCTCAACTTTACCATATATTTATTTCAAAATTAATGCTGCAATGTTTTCGGCATAACGGAGGATCTTGCTAAGCCATTTGAGGTTATATTTCCCCTTAAGAAATTAATAATGTTCCTAAACACAGAAATCGTAATATTATTACTATTTCTGTGTGCCTAAATTATAGCGTGTATTCTATATATCCACGAGCACTCGAGCAACGACAGAAATAAATCTTGCAAAACCAGTTCCAATTCCAACATTGCGGTAGAAAGGATGGCTCTCATGCTAATAGGTATTTCATCATTTGAAAAGGTAATCCTACAAACAAAATATATTTATGACAGACCAGATGAGTTTCTAATTTCTAAATCCATATTGTATATAGATTAAATATCAACTATACGACTTTTTAAAAGAATAAAATTTAAAAACTACACAACTTTCATTTTTTTTAATTTGCGCAGATACAGCAAGCAAAATCTCTCATAAGGTCGATAAGGACCGAATAGATGAAATTAAATTTTTAGAACTATTACAAATAAAGATACAGTCTTCATTTGTTCATGCACTATCCAAATTTGTCTGTTGAAGGTAGGCTTCATTGATTACTTCATAAGGAATTCATAAAAAAAACCTAAGATTTTGCCATAGTTGGTTGTTAAAATATGACAATCAACCAAACTTACCACAACTCCACAACACAACTATTTTGAAATAAAGTTTTTAAAGGCACGACGTCACACTACGTCAATGGTTTATACAGCTGTTTATACTGTTCATATACTCTAGGGGTTTTAAACAAGCGAAAAAATTGTACAGGCATACTAGTTGATTGTTGTCGATGTGACGTACTCTTACCTCTATTCGAATCTAAAATCCGATTTCAAACACAAATCGATTCGTATAGATTGCTCAAACTAGAAAATCCGATTTCAAAAATCGACCTAACTAGCTAAACTCTTACGATCTGTACAATCAAACCAATCCAAATCGAAAACAAAATCGACAGTATCCAAATCTAAACGCAAACTGTTGCGTAGAAATCCAAATCCGTTTTTTCAGTGTCTTTTTTTTTTTTTTTTTTGAAAAAACGTTACCCCTACACTAAGATTTTCTCTTGTATTGTGGGGGCAGTTTACAAACATAAATTGCACAAGAACGAACATCCAGACCCGGACAACTACTTGTAGGCCATACAAATACTTGTTCCGTGCGGGATTCGAACCCGCGACCCCTAGCGCAGCCACTCATTGCTAAGCCACTGCGCCACGGAGTCGTTTAAGATTCAGATTTCGGTTTGTCGGTTATGGAACATCGAAATCTATTACACATTGAGATATGGGATCAATAATATTATCCTTACTGCTTAGTACGTAAAGTCTATATTGGCTTTGCGAGATTATGCGTTGCTGAATTTTTGGTTCAGTGTGCGATCAATATCATTCTTATTGTTAAGTCGTTTAAGGCTATATTTGCGTTTATAAGTGTTTGCTTACTTAAAATAATTTTTTGTTTTCATGTTGTTATGTTTTAGACTTTAGACGTAAATTTAATCCTGGTGACAACTGCTCGCATGCCTGTCAGTCGTAACAGTGTATTGTATTATTTACTGATATTTATTGCCTTAATGCCCTTTTGTTTAGTAAATATATGAAAAAAAAAAATTATAAAAATGTTTAAAAATCAGGAGCGAATTGTGTGTGAGTGTACGTTTTTACGAGTAAGTTATTGATATAATTATTAATATATCCGCATTTGTCGGAAATATATCGCTCAAAATGCAATATTGTCGCGACATCCGTTCCGTGCCAACGAATTTTTTTTAAGACGGGATTAATAATAAATGTAAAGAGGTGTCGTCTAAAGTCGTCAAAAGTGGAGCAAATTGCGTTTTTAAACGCAAATATTAATCCACAGATTCTGAAATAAAAAATAAAAAAAAAAATAGAAAAGCGAAAAGAACCCAAAAAAATATAATAAGAAATCATTGTAAATATACCGATTATTAAATGCGCCGGAAAAGTTCTAATTTCATACAAAATTTTTCTGCTAGTCCTAAGCCTAGATTAAAGCAGGAAGGATAATCTCGTAAATCTGTTTCTGTATTAGTTAGATTTGCGTTTGTCGTTTTGTTAACTTATAAAATGAAATCTAAGTACGCAAACGAACTGGCGTGGCTAAGCGATACTGAAATCGGATTTTTAAAAACGGATTTTGAAATCTGAAATCGGATAAATATCGGTTTGCGATCAAATCCAAAAACGCCCATGCCTAATATTAGTAGGTATCTACATATACGGCAGTGTGTCTGGCAAGTTCAAAAAATGTGCTCTGCTAAGTTAAATAACTTGAGACTCAAGTGATTTTTTGAGTTTATGTAGCACTATTCTATTAAATCATTTTTAACTGACTGCAAAAAAAAGGAAGAGGTATCAATTTTCTAGCTGCATCGATTTTGATGATTGTGTTATTATCTCAAAGCTGGTGCTTCTCATACATATGTAGTCCCATATTAATTTGATCAAAATCTGACGAGTTGTTTGTGAGTTATCTTTAATAATGCGTATTTAATTTACTTCGAATACATCGATAGGGTTCTCATTTTATATATACTTGCACAAAATTTTAATTTTACCACTTGTTTTAATGTTAGTCAAGGATTAATTATTGATTTTAGTTAATGTATTCTATCAGTTATGTGCATGCGGAGGTTTTCTTTAAGAAATTGTAGCACTTTTGTTATAATTTTAAGTAATTGCATTATATTATGACGTATTTAGTATTACCAATTGTTGGTAAAACATATACTTATATAAATTTTTAAAAAATAATGATATCCCACCAATACATAAATGCAGGGACCAAGCTTCGTACAAACGACTTACGTTGCTGATTCCTTATTACACCCAATATTAATGTTTTTTATTTGATATTATGGCTAGTTGTATTAAAGATAAAAAGATAAAAGGTATTTTATTTAGCAAATATGGGTACAGTACATGGTAATATAGGTAGTGAGTTCCGCTATATGTTACCAGTAGACATGCATAAAATACATAATTTATTATTATAATATTGTTTAGGAGCTTTACACAGGCACCCAGTCCATGGGACGTGCGAATATTTGTTTGATCTATGGTCTCACTACTGTCAAATGAAAGGGTTAGGAAAGACTATTTTTAGAATACTACCTGGAATTTCAACCAAAATAAAAGCTATGCAAGTTATAACGTCGAAGTCCGTTAGCCAATGCCTAAAAACACACATAATATACTCCTTAATAAATAATTTATTACTTCGAACTTTAATCGATTTTTTGAATTTAATTTTAACTAGATACTCGATTATATTCTAATGCAAATTATTTGGTGTATAATATTTTACATCGTAGAAGTTTAATATATTCCTTAAACACTGCGGAAAACCCACTTTATTATAAACAATGTAAGATATGTGTACGTTATTTTTGTTTCTCGTAGTCATGATGTGATAATAACCCGCAAATTATAATAAAATTAATTCGGCCATATTGGTAAGAACATTTTTTTCAATAATTTAATGAGTCATTCCATGCAAAGTTAAAAACTTCCGACATTTTGAGCGGTTTTGACTTATTGTTAACAATAATATTTTTTATACAAATTTAAGGAATAATTCCTATCGAAAAGTTTAAGTTATTTATCTTATTACTAGCTGTACCCCGCGGTTTCACCCGCGTATATCAGTGGGCCGCGCGGCAATTTATTTTTTGACATCGACTCCCCTCCCACACCCCAGTGACACCCGCATCGCATGGTGCTGGCAGTGTACGCGATATAAGGATTTTTCGACGTTACTATTGAATATTTTAACATGGAAAAGTAGTTATTGTGAGATAACTATAATAGTTAGACATATGGTATTGCAGACTTTTATGTAGATGTCCTCCATAAAACTGTAGCACATCACTTTGCTCTATTGTCAATAGTTACCGCAGCATACGCGATATAAGGTTTTTTTTGGTATTTTTTTCACACCTTGGGTTACATTAACGAAGTTTTCATACGGATCCCTAAATTTTTTGAAAACGTTCTATCGCCTATGTTCATCAGGAATAATGTAGGATTCTAATGGTGAAAGAATTTTTCAAATCGGTTCAGTAGTTTAAGAGCCTATTCAATTCAAACAAACAAATCTTTCCTCTTTATAATATTAGTGTAGATGTAGATGGAAGGAAATTAATCAGACGAAATGACTTTCGGTTTTTATTTTTTAATATTCTTAGAATATAGTATGTATATGGTACGATTTTTTAACGACGTTAATAAAACTGTCTTTTATTCCCCGATATACTCGTAGTTGATACTTTATAGCTACCTGATGCAGTGTTACATGATCATCACATCTCGTACTGTGTCAAAAATCGTCTTCATCATAATTCTTAGACTTTTTCTTATTCTTATATAAATCAGGGGTCAATACACTTATTTGACAGATTTATATTTCGTAAAGTGAACGTTTCATAAGCGTAACAGTGGGGAGAGAACAACAAGAAAACAATGGAAAACTTAACGAGGCCTTTCACCTCAGTCACTAAACCAGCTTACTTCGTTCTTCGCTTAAGTTACAACTTCTTATCAGATTACTTTACCAACGTTGTTTAGGAAAATAAACAAAAACAATCTAACGCTCTGTCCTATGTGTTATTTTGTTTTAAAGTGTTTACGATATGACCGGCGTATTCAGAATTTTATTACCAGTGTTTCATATTGTAGCACCATATGTACTTAAGTTAGAAAATTTAAAAAAGGTTTAATATATGAAGTTTTTTTTATTATTGCATCTTCGTAAAAACAAAACTTTAGATTAAGAAAACATATGATTACCATTTTTAAAAATCAACCACAGATTAGAAGAACACCATAGAGTAGTGAAATTAAAAAAAAATATTTTATAGTTCTTAAAGCGAAGATAACCTTTTCTTTTTTATTACTACTATTGAAAGGCATGTGCTCAGCATTGTTAGTTATATATAGGTACTGAATTAAATACAAATGTATTCAATGAACACCTAAATATGTGCGGCGCGTCTGTAAAAGTCTTTGTTTGAGTTACAGCCCAGCGCGTTGTATTCAGCGTAGACCACTAGTGAAGGTCGCTTGAATAAAGATTGGGTTTCGGATAGCTCGTTTGCAACCAAATACGTTTGAAGACAAAACTCAATTGTTTAACTGAGTTGTTGTACTTTTTAATTTAGTTTTAGCATCAACAACAGTTGATTCTATGATCTTTTAGCCTGTTTAAAATTTCTTTTGGAATGGAATAGTCTGCAACGTAAGATAATATTTAGCAATACAGTACGTGAGGGTAATATGGTCATCCGGTTAACATGGTCACTTTCTTGTAACTCAAAAATTACATCGATAGCTTTTCATCGGTCAATCAAATGATAAAGGGGCAAAAGGGCGATGCTTTATCGACGCCATTTTGACACTTGACATTAAAGGAAATATTTTAGTCGCATTAAGTATGCTGTAGTGTTCTTAATTTTTTAAGTAGATTTTTCGAAGTGTTCCTAATTATTGCCACAACTTGCCCCTAACCTTTTTTCCCCATCGGTTATTGGTCCTTCGAGCTATATGGTCGGGCCATTGCCACTTCAGCTTACTAATCCGTTGGGCTATGTCGGTCACTCTGGTTTTACTGCGGATATCCTCATTTCTGAGTCTATCACGCAGAGAAACCTCCATAACTCGCTGAGCCACCTTGAGCGTCCTCACACGGGCAGCAGTGAAGGACCACGTCTCAGATCCGTAAGTCATCACTGGCAACACGCACTGGTTGTACATTGTATGTTACCTAACATATTATTAAGATGACCGTATGTACGTAAACGGTAAGCGTGTTTACATAAATCACTTGAAATGGAAACAACCTAGGATCGTTCACCAAAATTAATTATAGAAGTTAGTATAACATTTTTTTTTAATTTAAACAAACTGCACAGTTCGTTGAAGGCGGGTAAACTATACCATTGCAAAATAACCGGCTGTGCTGTGACGGAAGCGAGTCCATTGTTCGACACGCTCGCGTTCCGCCAACTAACATGGCCTTCTGTCAAACTACAAAAAGTACAAGGAACTCTAATCAAAACATTCATTGTAAACGCTGCTTTGTATATTTTCAAAATTCTTTAATACATTCTTCAAAAGAGTTGGTCCTTTAATACGGTTTAATCATTAGTTATTATGAAACACAAATTCAAAACTAAACTTTTTTTATAGGATAGGATGACATGTTATTGGATGATGATGTGTTATTGCATAGCTCTACAACGCAATAACATACTCAACCACATCAAATCATAGTAATAAATAATAATTCTTAAAATAAAATGGCGCTCTTCTCAGAGGTCTTGTTTTTGTGAACTGGTGTAGATTTAGACTTTCACATGAACGTAAAAAAAGCCTAAGTTAATTAAAAATATTTTTATTTTAATTTGATGGGCTTTCTTAGAATGCTATTTGAAAGGAATGACTGATCGCATGAATTATATTAACTCTTAAGGTCCTGCAGCACATAACCCGCCTGTCCATTGTAATGATCATGGTCGACTTTCAAAAATGTATCCACGCTGGCGTATTTTCAGAAAAGCCTATTACTAACTAAGTACCTAAAACCAACAGCAACATAAAGGTCGAAGCATCAATAATCATTACGTTTAATGACCACAACACTTACAAGTACTCTCTCTTTAAGTACCTCCAAAATTAGGGTCCAGCAAACATAACCTAAAAGCGAACAAACACTTCCCCGCCATTATTAAATCGTTTAGATGCATTAACCTTCACCTGTAAACGCGAATGTAGGTATATCATCAGCGGTGACCCAATTTCTCTTAAGTATAATCACCTTCTAGATAATTGACTATTTAATGGAAATTTATTGAATAAAGGTAACAAACGAGCACACAGTCCATTAGATGTTCAGTGGATTCTGTGGTCTATAGACACCCTTGATTAAAAATCAAAATGCAGACGCGTTGTCACCCGGACTAAAACAGAACGCCTCGTTTCCAGTAAAACGGGTCTCCGGTTCTCTACACTCACCATACGAAACACAGCAGCATCGAGCTGCTCTGCTATTCTGATGAGAGCGTGGTCCATCCGCAGTCGAGGCGAACCCATTCATACTGCAACCATAATAAAGCCGCAGTATGACCACTATGTTAAAATAATTATTATATCTATTTCTATATTATAAATATTTTTTCTCGTCACAAAATTCAAACGCTCAACGTATACTCTCGCAGAGATCGTTTATTTTGTAAATAAATATTCATAAAATAAATAATGGACCAAATTAAAGAAAAGTAAACATCGCCGGTGACCTATTTTAAAGCAGATTTAATTTATTTTCTTTTTATAACGCTTACAACGTCAGTAAAATATTCTTTTGAGGCGATATTTTTCTAAGAAAGTTGTCTTCAACAAATTAGTCTAGAAAAGCTAGTTACGGAGTTTGAGGTCACAGTCTTTATTTAATATACAGAGCACGGTTCAAAATAAATTCTAAAATGATTTATGTAGTTTTTAAATATGATTATATTTTTGGCATTTTTAAGCACAGTCTATGAGTAGTTAATAATATTTAAAAAAAATAACTTAGGTTAACCTAGTAAAATACTTTTTTCTTTATTTTGTTATGAAAAATATTACAGTTTATTCTGGCACGTAAACTTTTAAAACATTTTTATCTGCCTACGCTGGTCTAAATTTAAAATTAGGAACAAAAAAACCGTTTTTGGCATATACAAATCTATGGTTTTTGGAATTGTTCGGACAAAGTACACGATGTATGAAATCACTTTTATCCTTTATTCATTCGTTCGTTCGTTCATTCTTTATCTTATAAACTTTTCAGTTTTACATTATTAATAAATTATTGCCTGATTAATGAATGTTCTCTTAATTTTATAAGTTTGTGTAAATGTTTAATTACTCTTAGTAGTATACTAAACAAATGATAAATAGGTAGTCAATTCTGTATTTGTTGTACCCTTCACTCATTAAGAAAAAAAAATGGCGTCAAAAACTTACTAAAACGTATTATTTAATTTTAAGCGTATGAAATAAAAAGAATATATTTTCGCGTAAATAGATAAATCCTTGAACGTCATTAGAACATCACTCGAGCGATGACTTAACTCTGCGGTAGACGAAATTTTACGATTTACGCAAATAGGAGTTACAAACATTTCTTGGTTTCTGTTCGGACTTGTTTTTAAGCAATTTATGAAATAAGGACAAGAAACAATTATTTATTACAAAAAGAGTGCACGTTTTTTTATGTTGCCATATTTTTAATAATCAAGTTGATGCTAAATAGATTTGCCAAACGCGTAATTTGAGATACCTAATATGTCGTAAAAAGTTGCATCATTTTTCCGCTCCCGAACATGCAAAGACAAAAGATTTTTTTTTTCTTAAATACCTTTCAAAAAGTCAAAGACAAGAAATGGTTTCAAAGCAAAGGCGACATCATGTGAAAGTGGTAGTTATCCCATTTCTTTTTTATCTTCTACTTAGACCGCAACATGCACTAATGCACCAGCATGTACTAACTAAATAGGTCAATGGAAGCACTAACTGCATTCGTACCAAGGCAAAACCTAGATTTCACCTGGCGTGATGCTAAAATACTGATGTTCGTTTATTACGTACGACCAAAGTATAAATTAATTTAAATACTATAGTTATTTTTTATTTATACTATTACATTATCCAATTTTATAATAATTTTAAGCTAGGTTTTTAAATTTTAAAATTTAGAAAAAAGTTGTACTCGTAAATATAATGTACCTCTGTACGTATGTGACTATGTAAGAAATATCTTTCAGACATAGAGGGAAATCAATTATCTAATTTTAATTTTATTCATTTTCATTAAAATTTTGGCGTCTCCCAAATGCTACGCCTGGTAGATAGATCTTAATAAATCAGATGTGATATAATCGATATAAAAAATATTTTTACCAGCTGATGGTTTCCGATTTGAAGTGTAGAAGAGCCAGGTTATGAGATATTTTAGTTGCAGGTTTGCAAGTGATCATGTCCAGACTGCTGGAGCTAATTACGACAAAGTGGACTTTTATTTCATTTGTCACACCAGTATTATTAAAGAATGTATTTGATGTCGGAAGATCGAATGAGAATCAGTGTCACAGATAAGTTAAAAATTAAATAATTATCTTTGAAAAACTTCAACGATCTAATAGAACGTGTCGTAACAATTAAAATATAAACAGATTAATAACAATGCTTTAAGGTAAAGGAAACTAAAAGCCTTATTAATTACTTTTTCACGAAACTCTATCGGGGAAATTTCAATTTAAGCTGAAAAAGTAGAATCGATGTGAAAAATAATTATCATATGCCTTCAAAGGTAATGGATAACGATCGAGTAATTAAGCCTACTTAAACGAATCTCGTGACTGAGTCTTTGTATTGTCTTTCAATGACTCATTGGAACAATTTGCTTGGTAACATCCATTTCTAGAGCACAACCATGAAGTATTTTTTCTTCTTTAGAATTCTTGAAAATGATCTCTCATAAGCACGAGGCCAAGGCGATGAGGAGAGCTACTGGATCTGATAGACCCAACAACTGCACATCATGGATTATTTTAATATCTTGGATGAGATTTCCAGTTTGTAAACTTTAAATTAAAAGGCAAAGGTATTTTATAGTGATACGTCTTTGTCATATTATTTCACGTTTTATCTATTTTATTTTATTTATATGTGTTTATTTCTGATGTATTTTTATTTGTATTTTATTCTATAATTCTTTTTTGATTATTTTGTATATATTACAACGCTTAACACTTAGTATACACGAGCATATTTTCTTATAATTATCATCGTTATATTAATAAAATATCACTTTTATTTAAATGTGTAGTTTCCGCGTAAATATACCATTAACATTTTTATTATTTGACATATAGGTAGAGATCGTCTTATTTAAAACTGCACGCTCCTAACTTGTTTCTTTTAAATACAGTAAAATTGCTAAAATCTGATAAAATACAATAGAAATGAGGCGTTGATATAGATTGTATGTGATTTAACATGGCAAATACGAAAATATTCGCCAGATTTAGCAGGAAGGGGCGCGCAGTTTTTAATTAGACTATGTATAATATATCAGTAATAATAAAGCTATGCCTGATGACTGCTCGTAAGGCCGCTTGTGGCGTGCACAGAAGCGCTGCAGAAACAGTGCTGCAGCCAAATGCCGAGATGGTGGCCTTTTGATTACTGCAAACCGATAAATTATTAGTTTTTATAATACCTGTATATTTTAGGTTTATTTATTATTTTGTAGTTGAAATAAAGTGTATTCCTTTCTTATTTCATTTTTCTTCTAACAATATAATGAAAAATACCAGGTGAAAAATACCCTCTGGGTAGGTATTATAGTTATTCTATTTCATGATGAAGGTTTCACCTTGATTGTAGTAGTGACGTGTACCGACAGGCGCGTATGGTGTGTGTAATTGCGATTCGTTCAATTCGCCTCAAGACTGAGCGCTCCCGGGGCTTACACACACACGAACACAATGCGTATGTGTACGGCAAACAACAACCAAAGTCTAAACCTCATTGTGAAATAGAATAACTATGCCGCTCTCTTACCTCTTACTGTAAATAATAGTACGTGCAGTATATATAGAGCTAGTATTATTGCAGTCCAAAGTCCTCAGAGGTGACCACGCGCCTGTAGTCTTCTTAATTTCTACTACACATAAGATGTGTGACCATATAGTGGCAGCATAAGAGAATCTATGCGTCTATGGAGCGTCCCATGGGTGCCTATAAAAAGCCTATTTGGGAGAGACCTATGCCCTGATGGTAATGATAAAGATGATGAAGATATATCAACCCTATTTGTTTATAAGAGCTCACTATATGATAATTTGACATATCTGACAAATTAATTGAAGACCATCTTTTAATATCCGACTGCGTCACACTGGCTTCCCTTATAATTGCGTCATTATTACTTATTTTTGTTGTGGTTATTTTGTATACAGTATTTTAAATTATATATTATTATTAAAATTGACTCGATTTTGCAATTATTTCCACAGAACAAGCAACTTCCCATAAGCCGTCAGGGTCCTCTCGAAATAGCAAATACCTCAAAATTACTTAATTGATGATCACGTGGAAGCTATCTAAAGTAACCACTTCGACATTGAACTGTGGTTTATCAGAGGTCAATTAAAAGATTATTTTAATTAGGGTTTAATTTTTTAACGTCGTAGTCTGATAGTTAGATTAAAATAGATATTTCGTATTAAAACACACAAGTAATACAAAGAAATTAAATAAAGATTCTTATTAAAACAAATATCTTAAGTGAGCACTGAATGAAATTATATTCATTTATGTACGCAATAATTAAACAAGAATAAGCATGAGCAGTGTGAAAATTCACAAGTTTTATTGCCAGGATAGCAATAGCAAAAATAGAATTCGTTCCAGGATGGTTAAATATTTCTACAATATTTTTTCTAACATTTTAAAACTTTTGTATTGTTGTATATCAGACAATGTTATATCATATTAAATATGTCGATAATATTCACGATGTAGTAAAAAAGAAAGTCGTTAAAAACCGTTTAGGTCCAATAACATAACATAAATTGAACTGATCGTGACTTCAGACATTATTTTAAATGATACTTATATATAAAAAAAGAAATATGTTACAACCATATTTGTTTTTTAAATTCTTTAGATCTAGAAAATTTGACTTTATACACGAAATCATTCAACGAGCACCAAGAACCTCGTATAATTCGTAACAAACCTTTTTTGCAGTTTAATAAGTTATATGTATATGTTATGTTTGTTTTGAGCACATTATAAATTTCCATCTACTCAATAACTATTCTAACATGTTTCTAATAAAAACAAAATATGGAGATATTCCTTCACTACGTTTAAATTTTAAAATAATTTTAGAAGCGTTCTCTTAGTCATGAATGCGGTCTTCATAAATTACTTATGAAAACTATATTGCTATCATAAACGTCGTGCCAATTTCCTTCGTTTTAAGAAACAGATGCGGAAAAAACATAATCCTATTATTTATACCGTCACGTTATAGTGTTGAATTTTTTACAAACTAAATAAGATAGTGTAATTTGCACGGTATGCACTGAACGAAATCAAGAAAAGAAGCCAAAATACAAAAATACAAACAGTTATTCCTAGCTAACATTCCACCTTAAATGTAATGTCATGTTCAAAGATTTACGTCATTCGGAACTTGGCACTGATCTCTAGGTATAACATTGATTGATATTTAGCGATATGCTCTGTGTATTGGTGAATCCACTAATCCATATAATCCTATAGGTGTCGTGAGAGGCAACTGAGGAATGTTCTTTTTTTTCAGAAGAAGAGGAGATAAACGTGCCTGCGGCTCACCTAATTAGTATGTCTCAACCGATGCCCATAAACAATTGCAACAGGTGGGGAATCGCATGTGTGTTGCCGGTCTTTTAAAAAAGAGTAGACTCTTCTTGAAGGTCTCTAAGTCGTATCGGTCCGGAAAAATTGCTGGTGGTAGTCTATTCCAAAATGAAGTTATGCGAGGAAGAATACTTCTTGTAGTTCACACAGTGGTGGACCGCCAGTCATGCGGATGGTATGGATGGTATCGCGAGTAACCAAAGATGAACACATTCTTCAAAACAACTGAAAGTAACATGAAACTGACTGATGACAAGCGAGCAGACGTTTTCCACGTGGTACAGCCATGCTGCAGTTATATTAGTAGTATTGTTGTAGCACGAATGGGTCGGCTCGACCGGGGAAGGACCACGCTCTCACAGAATACCAGCGTAAAATAGTAGCTTAATGCTGCTGTGTTTCGTATGGTGAGTGTAGAGAACCGGAGACCCTTTTAACTGGAAACGAGGCATTCCATCTTAGTCCTCACGGTCAAGGGTGACAACGCATCTGCATTTCGGTTCGTAAACGAGGATAGATGTAGATGTCTATGGGTCACAGCAGCCATTTGCCATCTGATGGACAAGAACTAGGCTGCAATGAATTGATGAGAATAGGCTGAAATTATCCTACCTTTACGTTTATTAGGCGCTGCATAAAACATATAATATGATACCTATAAAAATCTAGTTCTAATTTATCACTGCACGCCACACACTGCTAATTGAAGAACGAGGTTCTGATAACCATCTGATGCCAGAATACCGAAAATACCATTTCTTAATCCCACAGGCTGGTAGTAGAATCGCCACCCACCTGCGTGGTGTGTATTGGGTAGCTCAAAAATGTCCACTGTAGTAATTTTGGAAGATAAACTAAAAAAAAACGCTATTCAGCTTTAAATTATTAAAAATTAAATTTACAACACGTATTTTATATGCCAGTATCTCTCATATAAAAATCAAGTGTTGCCTCGACCGATTTTAATGAAATTGCTGTGTGTGTGTGTGTGTGGATGGGTCCCTAGATGGTTTAGACCCGATAGGTAGCGCTGTTGTCGAGATCAAGAAATCACCGCAATGACGGAGTGGATCACTATTGCAAAATAAATTTAATTTCGGAATAATTTGCATTATTGAAACCATCGATCACTAAGTGATCGATGATTGAAACCTTTTATTAACGTTATCAGCGTATCTAGCTAAAATTGTAATTGTATATTATATAAGTATATAGATATCAAATGTATTTAGTATTATGTAAATATATATAGAAATCAACCATAAATTTATTTTTTATTTATTTCAGACATAGCCCATGAGTTTTTAACAAATAAAATTGTAGCTTATTTATTTAAACAAAAATAATTACAGTGGGGACTCGATAATTCGAAAACACAACATTTACACCCCGTTCGGAATAATGAGGCGTTCGGATTATAGTACGTAGATATTTTTATAAACTAGCCCCCGAAATACCGGTATAATATCCTAGTTTAGGGGCTGATGACAACTGGAAATATTTTCTGATGACCACTGTATATATTTTAAAAGGTGTTTTTTTGATATGTATTACTATTAATTGTAAAAAAATCTAGTATAGTACTTTAAACTTTAATGACGACAAAGGAAATGCTTTATCTCTCATTTTACGCATTTTTTTTTGAAATTGAAATATCTACTTGAGCAGGGGGGTCGTTCGAATTATAGAGGTGTTCGAATTATCGGGGGATCGGATTATCGAGGCTCTAATGTTTTAAAAAAATAAAAAAATTACAAACTTAAATTTTATTACACCTTTTGGTTGTTTTAAATATTAAAACTCATAATGAGTTCTTATATTTACGCGAACACTTAAATAGTTAAAAAAAGTTAAAAATTTTAATCTGTGGGTAACCGCGGTTAACTATGACATCGGGACTTCGAACACCTCAGGCCCCCTCATGACCATGAGTGCTGTAAAGTGCTCTAAGCGTCGGGAATATAAAATAAGTCAATATACGCGGTTAAATCCGTAAAAACTAGTTTTATTTAAATTAAAACTTATATTAATATGTAGCGTCGAACCACTCAAACGGGTTTTTTTTAATAATAATTCATGGGCTATATTTACATCCGTTATCAACCCTAGATGGGTTTTTGGATTTTAGTAACTTTATAAGATCATGCTGTTGGATGATAACTGAATATTAAATAGGAATTAATTATTTTTGATACCCACTACAGGTCTCGAATCACCAAAACCGGCAGATTATAATTGTATTGCCATTTAAAATCAGCCAATATTAAAAATAAATTTGTAATAATATGTAGGTAATATAGGTTTATATAAAAACATTTAAAATGCATTTTTGAACTGCTTACAAGGACAAGCTTTGTTATTTATATTTTTTTTTACATATAATTATATTCTAGCCACAAATACGGGTAAACAATGATGTAGTTTATGCAATTCATTATGAATTGCTTATATTTCTTAATCTGTGCATTTCAGGTACTGTCGATGTTGCCAAGGATGTAACGATAAAATTATAGAGTGAAGAATTTATCGTTCCGT
This sequence comes from Parnassius apollo, assembly GCA_907164705.1. NCBI lineage: Eukaryota > Metazoa > Arthropoda > Insecta > Lepidoptera > Papilionidae > Parnassius > Parnassius apollo. The sequence continues at coordinate 11,366,717 of CAJQZP010001449.1, read as the reverse complement.
CATTAGTTTCAGATTCGAAGTACTTTTCCACTTACCTGGTTAACGAATAACGAACGAAATAAAGTAACGATGATGTCTTTACGTCGCGTCGTTAACGGCATTATACTATTTTTTTTAAACATGTGCCAATTTCATACAAAACTTACTGCAAATACATAAGGGAAATGACCTGAAATTTATGCCCATGTAATTTTATTAAAATTAAATGGTTTTTCAGACATGGCGACGGTATAATTAGCATTTTGATAATGGCAGGTGGCAACCGACCTCTTTTCTTTACAACACGTACAGTCTACATTATCTGTTTGACGTTTTGCAGTATTGTAAGAAATTTAACACAATGATGACAATGATATTTTATAAAATTTGCGTTTAAAATGCCGAAAAAGAGTTTTACAAACAATTGAAATTGAATGCCAACTCAATCATTGTTTTAATTGGTTCTTTAGACGGCCTTTAATTTATCCTTCGACACGTTTCCTGCCATTAATTACGAAACAGAATGGAAAAAGACAATATCACGTGCATCAATTAATATGTAATATGCAAGGTATGTTGAAGTGCTATTTATTCAATATGGTCACGCTTCTACACAAATTGAGGCATTATGAACAATGTCGAAACTTCTTCTTGCCTTTTAGAAGTGCCGTATATGACTGCCTTGTTGGTTTAGTAGTTGTAGCAGTGCTGCTGATCAAGAGGTCTTGGGTTCGAATCCCGGTCGGGCCAAAAAATTAATTATCGAGTTTTCCGTCAACAAATTCTCAGTAGGTGCCCAGAGTCAGGAAGTTGGCGGTGTCTCACCCCCTGCCTATGAAAGGACGATAATCCTTTGGTCCTGCGCCTGATCTATCTCCGGTCGTGTCGGTTTACCGTCCTATCGGATAATGAGAGTGAGGGAATGGAGAGTGCACCTGTGCTTGCGCACACACTTGGGCACTATAATCCTGTTCTGGGCCGATGGCTAGTCGCCGTTGAGGCTGGTCGCCGTGACCGAAATTCGGTCGGGAGGACATTATTATTATGTTACGTATATTTTCGAATTCCTTGTAAGTGAAGTATTATAATATAATAATATAATATAATAAGCTACACACACATTACGGTAAATGTTGTGTATACCTGTAATTGGCAAACATATTTAACGATATACATTTGTTATCGTGTTATTGTTAATGTTTCATGTGTTTTGCTGTTAGTATACCTTATAAATAAATAAATAAAGTTAAATTATTTATGTAGTAATTACGTACTAAAATGTATCTTTAATTAATGCACAAGACTATAATAACTTCGGGTTCATCTCTGTAAAGGTAGGTATTTTAAAACCGGTGGATAATAAAAAAAGGAAAATTAGGATACAGAAAAAAAAACACCTTAACTGACGCCTCTTGAGTTAGAGCACAAATAGGTTTTCATGATTCAGTGACATTTTGAATGAGAGAGTGGTATTTTCTTTTGGCGAGCGCAGTGATTTTCTTCCGAGTAAAATAACATTATATTAATAGTTTCCTCTATCTATACATTTCTGCATCTATCTACACGTGATTTCGAATGTAGCATTTACAAAGTAATCATAGAAAAACTTTCGGTGATTTAAGATTTTGAAACGAACATTTACATTTTTTATTTGTATAAATTATGAGTACTAAATTTTCTTATTAGGTGTTTTTTTTTTACTTTTGCAGTATCTACTCCAAAACAGCCAGTGATACGAACCTAGGACACATTTGACATTACGATATTTGATTTGTAATTATATTATTACAGACTACCTCGTTGGTCTAGTGGTTGTAGTAGTGCGACTACTGATCATGGGTTCGAACCCGGGTTGGCCCAAATTCAATTATTGAGTTTTTCTGTCAAGAAATTCTCAGTAGCTTCTCTGAGTCAGGAAGTTGGCAGTGTCTCACCCCCGTGCCTCGGAAAGCACGTAAAGCCGTTGGTCCTGCGCCTGATCTCTCTCCGGTCGTGTCGGTTTACCGTCCCATCGGATTATGAGAGTGAGGGAATAGAGAGTGCACCTGTGCTTGCGCATATGCTTGATGCACTATAATTCCGTCCTGTGCTGATAGCTAGCCTCCGTTAAGGCAGGCCGCCGTGGCCGAAATTCGGATTATTATTATTATAACATTCAAAATGTTACAAGTACTCGTGTAACAAAAATAAAAGCACTGCTTTGTTACTGTAACATATAACGTCATGTGCAAACGGGGACAGTTGTTTGGGAACAGGTGTGGTCCCTGAACTTCAAGAATATCAATGCTCAAAGAAATGTCGCCCGGACATCCACTCAATATGGGCGGTCATGCCAACAAATCTCATAACAGAAGACACAAAATTTTAATCCAGATCAAATGTATTTTTTTATAGAAATGTAAAAACAATCTTTGCTAAAAGCTAGGCAGACGAAAATAACAAAGAAACGCGTTACGTTATATACGTACGCACATAGTGCGCTACAAAGACAACTCGTGTCACTGAGGCTAGGTGATAATCATCTACGAAACGAAATTCGTCAATCTAATTTCCGGCACAATACAAATGCAAATAGACTCACGTGGAGGGGAAATACGTAAAAAAACACGGCAGCAGATGATAATCGTCGCATAATATACTTCGATCAGTCACGTTGGGAAAATAATACTAAACCGCATATAAACTGAAAAGAAATATAAACTTCAGTAACTGTCAGATAGTTTCGTCATTATGTCATATCGGACAAATTATAACCATTTATTTAGATATTAACAACTGTGGTAAATATATTCCTCTCTGCCATGATCAGCAGATAATTTTTGTTAGGCCGTAATGAGTGGCATGACATTTGTCGTACATTAGAATCAATAACGAGCTGGAGAAGATAAGCAAACAGCAGTTTCGTTGATATTATAATTTAATCTATTACTGGAAAGCCATTAAATACTTTTGAGTTTGTTTGTACTTCTGTAAAAATAGGTTACGATTTCCTTTTAAAAAATAAACATGACTAATAAAAGGAATTTCCTCTCGTGTCGTGGAAGTTTTTGAAAGGTTTGTGACCGACGGTTGGCAAAATACCCATCTTGAAAATGTTCATGTCATTACGTGAAACATTAGTTAGTAAACAGCCAGCAGGAACTTATGATCCCAGGTGGAAATCATTAAGAAGTAGAACGTCTGTTAATTTCTAAAATGTAAGAGATATATTATATATAGCAAAATTATCCATCCATCCATTTATAGCCTATAATAGTCCACTGCCGAACATAGGCCTCCCCCATAAATTACTTCATGTCCGGAAATTTGCCACAGTTGCGACGCTTTGCAGGCGAGTCGACAATCGCAATTTATACTTCGCGTATATAGCTAATATCTAAATGAAATGTTTAAATAAAGTGATGGTTATATGTGTACTCCTAAGAAATTTAAAAAAAATTACAAGATAAGTGGTAAGGTATAAGAGGAACTAAGGGAGGCTTTAACTAACGTTTACATTCTAAGAGACTGAATTTATAAATTATCGAATGGATTTTTTGTCCTCAAAAGGGCCTTTTAATCACGTATCAAGACGTACTACGAGTCTATAGATCATAGATACATACAATATTATATACTGATTCATGTTAAACGGTGCAATTTTCTAATCCACAAGAGTATAGCTACAAATAATAGATCCAAAAAGTATTTAAAGTAAATCAACGTGCAGTTAGTCTTGCACTAAAGAGAGTTCGTTACCGAAAGGTATGCAATAAGTCGAATGTCAGTGAAATTAGAAATGCGAATTGGCACAATCGGCGATTGAACTCGTGCGGGCGCCACGCGTGGGGTTGCCAAATGATTGGTACTTAGACGGACTGTCTTAATATCGCCCAGAATATTATGCTATAATGCAAACCACAAAAGCAACACAATAACTACCTAATATCTATTTTATTTTAGACAACGACTGAAAGAATGTATTAATGTGTTTCTATATTTCGATGTTTACCCATGTGATCTTGCCCATAGGTGACGAAAAGAACTCGGAACGTCGGAAATTCAAAAATATGTTAAAACTAAGCACGTTAAAATCAGTAAAAATCAATGTGACGTAATTCAAAAAATTAAAAAAAATAGTTACGTGAATTTGTTTACGTTCACGTTCAATACTTCCGTATGTAGCTTGCCTCTGTACTTTAAGGTTTCAATTGATGATGCCAGTGTTTTTATCTATACAATTATAAAAAGAATATAAAAGTCACAACACGCACTACAAAACAATTAGATTAGCGAGTTGTATGAATAATTTAATTTTCGTCCCGTAGTTTTTGATTTGCATTTGGATACTCTATTACCTCGTGATAGTTTCGCTGTGCATGTTTGCATGTTTAATGAGTATTTGCTCTTTTAAAATGTAACCCCTGGGTTCAATTTTTAATGTAACGATATCCTTTTAATGATTTTTTTTATTTAACGTCCCTTAACTGCTATATGCTATTCACAATTTTTTTATATTATTTTTATTGGTTGTTAAATGAGAACTTCAACGTCGACGTCGTCAACATTTAAAAGATCGCTTAAAGGGTATAATAATATGAATTTTATTAACCTACCTTTGTACTATTTAGTATTCTCACCTCACTCACCAAATTAGGGCAGGAGGGTTGCTAAGGGAAAAACATGTGTACATCTTGATAAAATATTTTATCGCGAAAATTTATTAGGATGTTAAGCGTCATCCTTTTGACACTGGCACGACAAAAAAAAGAAATTTATTTTCGAACCACAATATGTGTTTTTTTTGTGTTTGAATTGAAATTAAATGCTTTTTAATAGAGAAAATATCTATATTATGTCTGTAACGTATCATAAATTGTTTGTTTTGTTATGAATACAATTATTTTTAGTCATCAATTGAATGATTGATTGATGCTTACATTCTTTGATTGCGTATGTTTCGTTTACTTACGACGGATCGAAAGTATTTGTATGATATAGAAAGCTGTACCAGTCGAGCTGTCATATAAACTTATATATTGTTTACGGATCGATAGCGCAGTGGCGTTTTATAGCGATCTAAAGGCTTTTGATATGGACTAGTAACTGCCCCAGGGCTAGATGTTTTTCTATTGTTTGTCAATACAGGAGAAATTCCTAGAGGATAACGTTTAAAAATACGTGGTAAAGCATTATACAGCTATATTATAGCTGCAGCACGAATAGGTCAACTCGACTGGGGAAGAGCCACGCTCTCACAGAATGCCAGCGTAAAATAGCAGCTCAATGCTGCTTTGTTTCGTATGGTGGGTGTAGAGAACCGGATATACTTTTTCATCTTAGAGGCGATGTCTGTTTTCATTTGTCACACTTATACTATAAAGGAAAAGGTAAATAATGAAATATATTTTAGTCTTACTAAATATTTTTATTTCAAAACGTAACTGTGAATAATATACTCTTGTCTGATTAAAGCATCAACGATCAATTAACATTCGCGCTCAAATTACAAACAAAAACAAAGTTATCCGTGGTCATCGAAAACCAATGGCTGTCAACACCCACGTTGTCATTTTTTGTCACCCGTTCAAATACGTCATATTACGAGTATTGTACGTCACGAACAAGCAATAATATTGTTTTATAAAATATCAAACGTCCTTATCTTACTTGTGGTTTTAATCGTTAACATATTTAAAAACAAACAACGACAAATCTTATGCGTTTGTAATTTAGCTAATACTATTTCTGGCCGGGGTAATATATATATATATATATATATAAATGACGTATAAAAATAATATAAGAATCGAAAGCAGTAAGCTGACGATATTTATAAATATAATATGGGCATTAATCATGGATCGAAAGTTGAAACCAGCTGTTTCTATTTAGAGTTCCGTACTCGAAGGGGAAGACGGAAAGTGGGGGCCGATCGAGAACGGGACCTTATTACTATGCCTCCGTTGTCCGTTCGTCCGTCAGCGGGCTGTATCTCATGATTCCTAATAGGTAAACAGTTGAAATTTTCACAGAATGTGTATTTCCGTTGCTCATATAACAACAAATAATAATTATAAATTAAAAATTAAATGGGGCTCCCCTATCAGAAATGTGTTTTACGATGGTACGGAACCCTTCATGTGCGAGTCCGATCCGACTTGGTCGGTTTGTTTAAAACTTGTGAACTATGAACTAGAATCGCAGTTCCAGTTCATAGTTCACTAATTTTAAAGCATAGCTAGCTAATACATAGAGTTGTAAGAATAACTAGTACATCATATCGTCCCGTAGGTGTCGAAATAGGTGACACAGAGAAAACAAAACAGGAAATAGGCAGTAGCTCAATAAAAAAATATGGTTGGCAACCATATTTTTTACCCGCCTGCCAAGCGTGGCAACAATGGCAAAATCCAATAAGGTAATTTATGGAGGAAGCCTATGTTCAATGGTGGACTTTTATAGGCTGTAATAAATAGATATTAAAAAAAACATAGAGTCATAATGCTCTCAGAACTTAACAAAAAATCCGAGGTTATCTAACCGACCCTTGGCGGCAGTACACAAATGGCACACGGAACTTATGTAACCGACAAGGAAGACCGTTTGTTTCTGGTTCTGCAAGTTTATAAATATACTGGAAGTCGGAACAACTGTGTCGTGACCACCGATTTTAAATATAATGTTCGAGAGAACCGTTTAATTTTATGTAATACAAAAATTTATTAAAAGCAATGATTAAATACCCTAAGACAGGATGCATGATTTTTACGTGGTAGAGCCATGCTGCAGTTATATTAGTAGTACAGTTGTAGCACGAATGGGTCGGCTCGACTGGGGAAGGACCACGCTCTCACAGAATAACAGCGTAAAATAGCAGCTTAATGCTGCTATGTTTCGTATCTTGAGTGTAGAGAACCGGAGATCCTTTTACTGGAAACGAGGCATTCCAACTAAGTCCTCACGGATGACAACGCATCTGCATTTTGATTCGTAATCGAGGATAGATGTAGATATCTATGGGCCACAGCAACCACTTACCATCAGGTGGGCTGTGTGCTCGTTTGTCATCCTATCCTATTAAAAAAAACGAAAATTAGTCGACGATTCTAGACTTTCGATTATGCTATTTAGGGTTTCAACCTAACGTTTCATGTCATTTTTTTACTTTATATAAGCCAGTGCTTAATCACAATCCCATCTGGTGGCAAGTGGTGACGCAGCCTTAGATGATAGATCGCACTGTCTTAGCGTAACAAATGCCTATTCACTCTTGCCTTGATGACGCCCAGATTGTATTCGTACGGGAAGATAAACGCGGGCAAATTATTCCACTCCTTTGCTGTACGCATTAAAAAGGTCGAAGTAAACCGTTTGGGTTTGGCTCTAATGCGTGGGATATCGACAACAAAGTGATTAAGATCCGCCGACCACCTGGTCGTCCGATGGTGGAAAGGAGAGGGAGGAATTAAAGCGTGCCATTCCTGCGCACACTCTCCGAAATGCATCCTATAGAATACCGAGAGGCTGGAAACTGCGCCTTTCTTATTAAGCCAATATCAGCAGTATATACCTACGTCTTTTATTTTTTACTAGATTGACACTTTGCATATACAAATTTTTTTTATTTCTTAAATCTTTACATTCTTTAAGTCCGTTAAAAATGCATTTGGATACTTTAACATGTCGTTAAGATAGAGAAAATATGAACTGCTTTTAGAAAGTCAATTTAGCTTGCTAAGAAGTCATTAGTATCACTCAACACGTTTCATCACAACCTTTAAGCATTTGGATTGACCAGTTAAGTGATTTATTAAAAAAAATCCATAAATAAAATTGGTCAACCTAAAAAAACCTTTTTAGATTATTTTAAATTTAATATGGACTTCATCTGTCCAATCTGTAAAACAGTATTTCATTAATAGTGATACGTAGCAGCTTTCACAGTATTCGAGCAACCCGGGTTCGATCCCCGCCGGCACAGATGTAATTGTTAATTACAATTTTAAGAGCTGATTTACTACATGTTCGGCGTTGAAGTAAAACATCGTTTCGAAACCTACATGCATGAATTAATTGAATAAATATATATTTCAAAAACAAGTCCTCAACACGCATTAGGGCAGCGCAGCGGACATTTACTTATCCTAAAACTATTTCAGAAATGAGAGGCGGCCATGAATAGGACATATATAGGGTATAGGCAGTAACTTACAGAAATACAGATAATGTAACTCCATAGATTAATTTTTATCTTTTTGTCATCATCGGGCTATATTGACGACAACACAAATCTGTCTCGGAACGCAGAAATGTCAAAAAACAAGGTCTTGAGCATGCATTCATCGACTTCTCCGTCTCTTACCAGGTTTTCACGCCATCTAGCGGCGGGTCGCCTTACACTTCGCTCTTACTCGAGAACCTTTCTATTTTATCAATTTTTGGTATCTTCGAGCTATATGGCGCATTGCCACTTCAGCATACTGGTCCGTTAGGCTTACTCTGGTACTGCTGTGGATATTCTCAGTACAAAGTATATCAAGCAGAAAAACTTGTAACATGAATTCTTTCCATAGAGCAACAGAACAAAAATTAAAAGAAGAATTTACATAATCCGTCAAAGACTCGGTCAAAGGCCATGGAAAATTTGTATAAGAAACAATAGAAGAGATATATTCCATGACGCGCGAAGTCAATAGAACAAACGTATCGTACGGATTATTCGTTTGAAATGAAAGCGTATTGCTTCCTAATGAACATAAAACTTTTACGAAAAATTAAACGAATAATTTCCATATAACAGCAACAAGGTGCAACGTTATGCGGGTATTTCGTTTTTTTATAGGAGAGGCTGCAGACAAGCATACGGCTCACCTGATGGTAAGTGATTACAGCCGCCCATGAACAACTGCAACACCAGGGGGATTGCAGATGCGTTGCCGGCCTTTTAAAAAGGAGTAGGCTCTTTCCTTGAAGGTCCCTGTCGTATCGGTCCGGAAAAATCTCTGGTGATAGTCGATTCCACAAGGAAGTTGTGCGAGGAAGAAAACTTCTTTAAAAATCGCACGGTGGTGGACCGCCAGTCATCCAGATGGTATGGATGGTATCGCGAGTTGTGCCGCGATGTGCGATGGTAAAATTGCGCGGCTGGAATAAGTCCGAAGAAAAAAACACGTTTAAAAAAACATTTCATTGAATTATGCTCATATTTATACAAGTGTTAAAATTAAAAATTTTGTACAACATCATAAATGTATTCGAAGTCAATTAAATACGCATTATTAAAGATAACTCAAAAACTACTGGTCAGATCTTGATTAGATTTATATGGGACCACATGAAAAGCACCAGCTTTCAGAAAAAATCATCAAAATCCGTTCATCCAGACAAAAGTCCTGAGGTAACACGTATAAAACATACCGTCGAACTGAGTACCTCCTCATTTTAGAAGTCGATAAAAACCGCCTCATAGGGTGGATTTACCAAAGTTGCACTTGTCCCATCCATATGCTGTTCGGTTTCCTTCTGTCGCCTCACACACGACACGACACCTACGAGATGATATGGAGTTGTAGTGGAATCACTTTCGTCGCCACTACACAGCGGCTGCATTACTGATCGATCGATAACTCCTAACATATCTCAAGAATGGCTTTAAGCGTTAGAATAGAATAAAATAAATTGTTAGCCGTCTGGATCATCGATCTACCTGTCGGAATATATCAAAAATAATTCAGTTCCACCTATAAGTCAAGTGGTATCAACACGAGCAACTCTTGACACGATTCCAGTCGGTGTTTTAACCGACGCGGCCTGCACAGTGTCTCTGTCAAGATATTAAAAACTTTATAAGGTATTTATTATTATTGGATCACAATCTAACGACCCAATTTCGGCACGAACTCTGAGCAATAAATATGGAAACTAGTTGTCGAGTCTCGATAACTCTATTGATGTGTTTTGCATTTGCGCGAATTGAGCAAAAATATCCGTCTTATACTGGGATTTACTAAAGTTGCGCGAATGGCACGCTATCGTGAAATTCTGTTCATTTTAAATTAGACAAAAGATAGATAAGTTACTTAAAAATGAATGATTGCTCTGTCAATAGTGCATTGAACGTTGAAATTGTGAATGATGCCATTTTTAAACTTTTCCGTCAATTAATCATTCGTGTACTAATCACATCTACTAATCGCCTGATATCCATTGCGTGTTAATATTTTAACGATAAATTAATGTAGGTAACTTAGCAATTGTTTCTTCAAACTTAATGAGGCTATATATATATATATATATATATATATATATATATATATATATATATATATATATATATATATTACTTCAGACTAAATTTAACCGTTATATTCGTATAAATAAAATAGAAATACTTGTTCGCGTGATTTTTTCACTTATTCACTTTACCATAATAATACAAACTCGTGAAATAAGAATTGTTATTAAATTTTTAAATAAAAAACAACAAGTAGATTTTAATATTAGAATTGCTTTTTTTCGTTATTTTGTAACTGTCGACTTTGTTTTGATAATATGATTGTGAAGGTATAATATTAACTTGAATATAAACAGAATATACTTAATATAGTAAGTATATTATACAATATTACATCTGTAGCCTCACAACAAGTTCTTGATGCTCCAATGGATTCTTCCATTCAATAAAATCAGGGTTAGAATACACAAAATGATTTATAATATTGCGATAAGTAAGCAAGCTCGTTTATTATCAATTTACGAGCCTTTCGTTCTCTTTTGCACAAGGATTTGTGTTGTGTGTACTGTTGAGGAATTTCGAGTGTATTTAAACGTTTTCAGTATCAGGCTATTAGCAGTGAGGAATTTATTAGAAAGTAAGCAGCGATAAAAATAAAACTCAACAAAAATTTTATAGTGAAACAAAACAATCGAGTGGGTGTTGCGGGCTACGAGGAACAAAGGCTTTAACTGACATTATTCAATGTCAGTCTTACCATATTTGCCAAATTTGACAGTTAGTTTTAGTAACCGCAGACTAGCGTTAAGTACAATCGAGGTTGCAAGAAGATTACAACTTAGCGATTGAGAATATATATAATGAATTAACTATTGCTCAGTTAATCTTTTGGCATTTAAATTTATTCTGCGAAAGACGATGGCAAATCTTCGTTCGTGGAAGAGTTCAGCAATTGATTTCTAACCGCCTTAAGTGGTGATGAATTTAGTAAACTATAGCATAACTTCTGGTTTTTCTTAATCTTACGTATGTGATCATTGATTTTTTGTTATGTTATAACCAGACAGTATTTATTGAGTTTAAAATCTAAGTAAACAAAACAAAGACTAGGCGATGGAAGGTATTTATTATGCGAGAAAATTTTCAAATTCCCCGAAACGATAAAATTATGTGTATTTAATCCGGTTCATTTGCATTGTAATATATTCAGGGGCAAATAAGTTGGGGTTCGATATACGGGCCGGTGCGACAGGTCGCCTGGAAAAGTTTCACTCGTATGACGTATATAATAACGCTTTCGATTAATTTAACTTTTGAGCCTCTTTACATTTGGTGGGTTGCTATAATAAATACGGGCCTATGTAAACCATTTTCCAATAAAAAAAAATACAAAATCTATCTTCGTCATTCATATTTATTAATACAATAAGCAACCAAAATTGACGTCAGAATTTTATCTAAATGTTTTTAATCTGTGTACGCAACGGTTTTGAAATTGTTTTAATAACGCTTTGTATTCGTTGGTTAGTTAAGCCGTCATAATATAATCTATAATTTACACGTTACACGTTCTAATACTACGTGTTTCTCAACGTCCAACGTGCAATGCTTAATATCTAATCTTGAATTTGTCGGAGAAAGGAAAATTACTCTTGATATTGTGATCGCAGTGTGCCTTTATTTGCCAGCTATTTCTTACCGTGTTTACTGCGTATTTCTGCAGCGAAGGCAGGTTTTCCCTTACAAATAGCCTTCAGTTTTAACATGTTAGGACAGTAAGTATAGTGCTTTGGATGTTAACTTTAAATTAATGTTCAAAAAATCCCGATTATATTTTTTGTTTGGCCGAATTGTTAGTATTCCCATGTTTACGTCTTTCTCTTTTATGATAATACCTATATTGGGCCTTGAATATAGGTCAGATAGTGACGAAATTAATTACTTCCCACTATTGCAGTCCATCACAAATCACCGCTGAACATAGAATTGCCTCAGAGATTGCTATAAAACACGACCCTCCATCACCGGCATCCGTAGACTTCCTGTATATTTCACGAGATCATCACTAACTTCATCAAGTGAGGTCCCGACCTACAGAGCTTACCGATACCGTTAGAGCCAATTTAAGTCATCTGCTACATAAATTATCTTATAGGGGAAATATATATATATATATATATATATATATATATATATATATATATATATATATATATATATATATATATATATATATATTGCCATAGTTTTCTCGATTGGCAACCGCAGTTTTTTTTTAGTCTTAGGAAGACGCTGCTGCTCATCTCCCGTTTTGTTTCCCTCTGTGGCCTCTTACGAATCCCACGGGATCATATGGTAACCGTGTAGTGGCAGTATAAAAATATCTACTACAGAGCTTGCCAACATAAAATTCCCTTTAAAACTTTAATTAAATCCTAAACTGCGCAATGGAATCTTTGTTCTTGTTTTATTGTTAATCTTCATTTATATTAATAAGATATGTTCTTGCAACTGTTACATTCTGATTATAACATGAGGTAAAACTGGTTTGTTCAACATATGATTAACTTATATTAACTATTCAGTTCCAAGTGATAATTGCAGGTATAAAAAAGGAAAAAATATTCAATTTTAATTGTTGTCTGCTGTTTAGAAAAGAACTTTTTAAATTTATTTGTCCGGCGATTTTTCCGGACCGATACGACCTGGGGACCTTCAAGAAAAGAGCTTACTCCTTTCTAAAGGACCGGCAACGCACCTGCAATTCGCCTGGTGTTGCGGTTGATCATGGGCGGCGGTAGTCACTAAACATCAGGTGAGCCACATGCTCGTTTGCCCCCTCTTCCATAATAAAAAAAAATTAATATATATCTAGAAAATCAACTAACTCGTGGTCGTAAGCTTATATTTTTTGTACTTAATTGTGGCAGAATGCAGAAAGAGATATTTATTGGAGCAACAAAAAGGGTGACTAATGCAGTTTTAAAAGATCTGTACGGATTCAGCATGCTATGAGCTGAAGCTGAACACCAAGTCCCTAGAAATTTGGACAGATAGTTGGGAGGCAGCGTTGGGAGTTGTGAGGGATGAAAGTGACAACGCGTCTATGGCTTTCTTTCTTTAAAATTGGCTACAGGTGTTCCATGGGTTTCCGTAGAAACTTCATTTATCACGTATCCATTATTTAAAAAAAATCTTTAATGATTATAATATGATTTTTTTATTTAATAGATTTGTCAAATAAATTCACGAATAAAATATTTCAGTGCTGTGAGATAGATATTAAAATTTCGATTGTTATTAATTTTATGTTTCACAATGTGTATACAAAGTTCTCCAATGGCTTTGATTTTACTCAACTACACATACTTCGTCTTTATTTATATCTACACAGAGTATCAAATGCGACAATCTATCATATGCAGGTTCAGTACACCGGATAGCAGATTTGATTCACATAACATACAAAAGGCATTTACCATTACCAATTGGCCGAGTACCAATCGTTTAGAGTCAGGAAACACTGATTCATAAATGTCGAATGCAATGAGAAATAAATATTACTATCGGCGTGGTAACAGGATAAAATAATTCAATATAAACATAGGTATGTTTAGGAAGTAGGTCAGAGAACTCTATTAGAGTTTAAAGTGAACTGTGTGTTTATCATAATGCTTACTTATTATGTGATAATACAATTATTAAATATATAATAGGAAGGACCCAATAGTGTAATAGTTAATTTTTGATATCGAAATATTGAATTCGGATGTAAACAAAAGTTTTTTACAAGAGGGAAACATTTAGAAACAAATTGAGTCATCGACATCGGTTTGCTGCCCAATAAATCCTAGAATTCAACATCAAGTGGACGTAACATTTTACCCTCAACCGTGCCGATCTGGGAATTGCATCGGGGAAATAATCAATGTCATCTGACAAATGAGTAAAATCGTAAATGTATGTACGCCATACGCTATTGTGTTTCGTGGATGGTGAGTGGCGAGAACCTGAGACCCACTCAACTGGTAACGGTATTTTATTTATTCTCCGGCACCGGATAAATTAAGATGTCTACGGGCACACCATCAGCTTCATATATACTTGTTGCTCTCCTTTTACTCGTATAGAAAAAAATGCGCCACTGAACATAAACCCTCCAAATAATTGAAAAGATTATTCTACGTGGTAGAGCCACGCTGCAGCTATATTAAAGTTGTAGCACAAATGGGTCGGCTCGACCGAGTAAAATAGCATCTCAATACCGCTGTTTCGTATGGTGAGGGTAGAGAGCCGGAGACCCTTGTTACTGGATACGAGGTAACTCATCTAGTCCTCAGGGGTGACAATGCATCTGCATTTTGATCCTTAATCGAGGAATAGATGTGGATGGGATAGGATCTTGTCAGCCACATGTTACATTGTCACAACGACATGTTTGTTAGGCATTCCTCGATTGTATACAGACCTCATTTACTGTGAAACTGAGAAACAATCGTAATAACAAATATACAATCACAATGCAGTTTTAATAGAATAATAAACATTAGTTACCAAGTCAACAAATCTATTTGGCATAACTTTACCAACGATAATAAGTTAATAGAATGGAGTCATTTATCTGATGATTACAATAACCACACGATGCTAATGCTTTGTGTGGTTTACTATCAGATTGCTGTTATAGGATACTTGGATCACACACTGCATAGCAACAAGTTTCACCTTGTGTGTTGTCAACCACAGAAATCGTAATAGTAAGACAATATTATTTCTGTGTTGTCAACCGACTTCCATAAAAGGAGGAGGTTCTCAATTCGACTGTATTTTTCTTTGTGTGTAGCACACAAAGAAAAATACAGTAAAATACTCAGAACTTTTTTCTAGGTGAACTGATTTTGTTGATTCTTTTATTTTTTATTTGAAAGCTGCTCCTTCTCGTGTATTCCCATATAAATTTGATCAGTAGGTTTTGAGTTATTCTTAATAATGCGTATTTAATTGACTTCGGCTGCATTGATGATGTTATTATTTTATTTATATTGAAATCAGTTGTACAAAATTTTTATTTACCACTTGTTTTAAAGTCGAGAAATTTTTCGCTTTCTTGTGATCTTTATTTTTAATAGTTAACATACAATTTTAGAGAAGTATTGTACTCTCTAAAATTGTATGTACTGTTTTCTGGAACTCTCGAAATTTACAGAAGTATTGCATTCAGACGCCGTTTTTATTATTTTTTGTGTATTTAAATACGATTGTACAAATATTAAACACATCAATACGCTTCTTAATTGATTTAATAAAAACACAATTGCTATAATTATTTTATAGAATAAGGGTGATAAACGAGCAGACAGTCCACGTGTTGGTAAATGGATTCTGTGGCCGATAGACATTAACATTTATCCTCGATTAAGAATCAAAATGCAAATGCGTTGTCACCCCTGATGAGTAAGATGGAATGCTTCGCTTCCAGTAAAAAAGGGTCTCCGGATCTCTACACTCACCATACGAAACACAGCAGCACTGGTATTCTGTGACCGCGTGGACCTTCCTCGGTCGATCCGACACATTCGTGCTACAACCATAATATATATAGCTGTAGCGTGGCTCTACCAAGTATTACATAAGTATAAAATAAACGGAAAACAGATATTTGTAAATAATAAATATTTGATCTAACAGTAAATACGGATAATAGAGACGTAAAACAAAGGTTCCATTTTGTTTTACCGCACAACTGTGAAATGCAATAATATCTACAGCTAGACAGTAGAATTGACTTGTATTCACTGCGTGAATAACCCGGTAACTGATGAGTGAAAATAACTATTAACAAATGAATTAGTTTTTATGCCGTATCATTTCAATTAACTTGTAGTGTTATTATAAAAAGTTTTTATACAAAAACAACTGCCAATAAGAAGACGTCTTGGCAATAACTGAGTATCAATTTTTTATACAGTACCGTGTCCATTTATGGATTCACAAGCTATATCCCGCGACTTCACCCACGTGTAATTTTGCGTTTTAATTTTTTTGCGTGAAGCCCTAATTATTTTTCCAAAATAAACGTTACTCCTATTTGCATAGGTTACCGCCTATCAAAAGCCCATTATCAAACGTAGCTTCATCCATAGATGGCCTAATAGGAAAACTATGTGCCATGAAAGCACGCTCGGCAGGCGGCTTGAACTGTCATCAGGAAAATGCTGCTACTCGTCTTCTTTCATTTACCGAAGATATTTTCACAAGTTTTTCAGCCGAAATCATAGATATTTAGATGATAATAACTTATATCGTACCCAATATTCCGTTAAAATAAAAAAGTACAGACCTAGTTTTTCTTTATATCTACATTAATTTCCAAAAATCGTGAAAATTAGACTATGTTTTGTGGTGGAAAAAACGTTATTGCTTTTTGTATAAAAATTTACAGCTTCACAATCCTCTCGACAACTTTGAAATAATACTAATTTTTACGGAATTTATCGCGTATATTTAACTTTTTAAAAAGTTAAATATACGCGATAAATTCCGTAAAAACTAGTATTATTTCAATGTGTAGTGTTCGCGTAAATATAAGAAATCATAAAAAGTTAAATATACGCGATAAATTCCGTAAAAACTAGTATTATTTCAATGTGTAGTGTTCGCGTAAATATAAGAAATCATTACTCTCGACAACTCTTTCAGTTTGAATTAGTTACCTTAGTAACTAGTAATTTATGAAGAAAATTAAGGTAAATGAATTTCATACACTTACCCTAATGAATGTCAGTAACTAACAATAATGACAGTAACTCATTATTAATAAGCACTGATATTTTGTTTTTTTAATTTTATTTATAAATTATTACTTTGCAATTAAATCGAAAAAGTGGACCTTTGTTAGAATATTCATATTGCAAATTTAATGTAACTTTTTAGTCCAATTAAGCCTCGGGGTAAAGTGCCTACCGTTATAATGACCATACTGATTTACTTTATGCGTGGTTTCATTAGAAACTAATGGTGCTGGACGGATCTTCCAACAACCAATCAAACGAGTTTAATCAATAAAAATTTTTGTTAAGCAATAATTAAGGTAACGCAATTTAAAAAGAACAAATCTTGTAGCCTATAAAAACATGCCATAAATCATGTTTCACAAAATCAAGCAAAAAGAAACACAAGAAGCACAGGTAGATGGGGTAACCGACAAACGCTCTAATAATAATATCGCTATTGGCTTCAAGCCCGAACTCTAGATGTACCTCTGCCTCGGCAAATAATTAAGAAACAAAGATTGATTTTGACGTCACGTTATTTTTTTTTTTTTGTTTATGCAACTGTTAATGGACAGTTGTTTATAGCTTTATTCTTTTTGATTTAAAAAAAATCGACTATTTTAATGGAAGGGTTGTTGTCGATATTTTTCATATTATTTTAATGCTTATTTTTTAAAAATTCTTTCATTTATCAAATAAACAATATTACCACTCATTATTAGCATTATTACAACACTTCAGTATATCGTGTTTGGTTCTAGTATCTCTTCCACCACTTCAGCATTTCAAAGACGTTTAGCACTTTAAAACATCGAACAGATAGATGATCCTGACATAAATTTTGCATCAAATTTAGAAACTAGTTAGCCTTGAATATAACGAATGTACTTCCATATTCTGCATACGACCTTATATTAAGTAAAGCAAAAAGTTATTAGAGCAAAACAAAATTAATTGCTAGACTCAATTTACCGATTAGAAATAGTCCTCAATCCAGGTCGACGACAGAAGACCAGCAGTGCCAAGGAATTGGCGGCGGTTGACACCAGGAAAAAGGCAAGGAGCACAATCTCCTCGACAAGCCGATCCTTTGCTTCCATCCCCTCTGACTTCAACGCTCGTCCAGGAGACAAAAATGCCGACTGTTCCATACAAAAGTCATCACTGTACCACTTAAAACACTTTTCACGCAATCTAACACTTTCAGTTCGTTGTCTTGTTTAACTGCAGTTTAGTCGCGCAAAGTTTTGAGAACACGCAGGTCGAAACGGCCGCGTCTTTCTCGTTCCGCTGTCGAATGACAACTGGCGTCTGGCGCGACTCGCGACGCGACGCGGCACTCAAGCCGGCGGAAAGCGTGGCTGGCCGTCCCCACTATACCAACCAAGGTACCAACCGCTGTCTGATTCTGGTACCGGCAAATACCGACGGGCCAAGCAATCCCCAGCCATCTTGCTACAAATCAAGCAGTAATCGAAATGCAAACCGTATATATACTTACCTATCTTTGATACTCTCACTTGACGACATTTGAGATATTCGTTGCGTTGAATTTGATCGTTGTTCATTATACACGATGATTGCTTACGGTAAACGAATGTTTAAGAAAAATACTATGACAAGAGTAAGTTTGCCTTGATAAATTGTAGAAAAGGGACTTATACCAGAAGCTTCATTACGATTGCTAGCTAAAAGTGCAAAAATGTCTGCGAAAATCGTCAAACTTGATAAATGTTACGATGACTTTAAATTTCGACCACAACTTTCAAGTCTAGAAAACAAAGCATAAAATAGGTACTGCCTGATTTTAAGCTTTTTAATAGCTGCTTTAAAATAATAAAAAAGGTAAGGAAGATAGAGACTAGAGACTAACGTTGCCTGTTCGTAGGTTGCCATGGATGACAGTGACGAAACAATAGATGATTTAACAAATTCTTAACAATAATGTAAATAGTTGGTATTAAAACACACTTAAACACATTTTTAAGCAATGATAAAACAACTTGTGTTGCTGGTTCTGTTATATTCTTAACAGATGAGTAGGTAGTATTTCTTTATAGTTTTAAGCTAATAATGTAACGGATGAGTAGCGTTCTAATTAAAGACAAAAAAGCTACACATTTTAGCAGAGCATAGTGACTCTAATGAGAATGATGACAAACGATTGGCGCGGTTGCTAAAGTATCCAACTTCGACAAAATGGATGATCTCATGGCGTGGTTTTTGCCCGCTGCGCGCGTCAGAAACATGTTATACCTACGTAACGAGAAGAGATTTCAAACACGCCAGTCTTTATCAAGACTTAAATTTTAAAACCGTCGTATTTACTAGTAAAATTATTTCTGACGTCTAAAACATATCATATATAAATGTACTATCTCTTCTAAAGCCTAATTAAAATTAAATGTATTATTATTTATTATAATATTATCTATAATGATATTGATAATAAACTATAGTAAAACTCCAAGAGGACGATTCCTGTACAATAATTATTGTTTTTTTATTGAAGTATACGATACTGCCCATACAAATTAATGCTAAAAAATAATTTTTGGAAGCGTAGTGTGTCTGTTTGTCCGTCTGATACAAAAACTTGTAATCGGATTTGCATGGGACCTCCTTTATCATAGTGGCACGTAGAGGCCGAACCTTTGAAATAAATATTTGAAATCACACTTTCTATTATAGAAGCTGTGGCAGTAATCTTTTGTAATTGACTGGAGACACATAATATAAAATAAACATATCTCTGGCAACGTTTAGATGGAGCCTTCAACTTATTTCATCCTTATTATTTGATTTAAGTATTTTACTTTAATTTAGATGTGTCTTGTGCTAAAAATATTTATGTTAATCGTAGGCGTACTAATTCACATACTAATGTAAAATATAATATGTGTTTCTTAAAATATATTAACAGCAGAGAGACGTTGTGATGTAGCTAACTTATCTAGTCTGTGAAATATCCGCGCCGACTATTTAAGTCGTATCTTTGTTTCTTTTTTTTATAAATATTTTTGTTAGTAGTAATTTAAATCTGTTAAAACTACATAATTATGTGAAATGTACACCTACACCTTGAATTAAAATGTGAAGCAGCAGTTTGTGTACTTACCATCGTTACGCACAGACATCTTCGCATTTCTGTGACGGTTTTTGAAAGCAGGAAAGAATCAATCACGCTTTTTCTTTTGTATTAAATTCTGAACGTATAGAAAACGAATGTATCGTGGTGTATTTGGTAAAAAAAATCTTAAAATTTGAAAAAACCACACTTTTAGACCGACAAACTTTTAATTTAATTTATATCGGTCAGATTTAAATATGTTTAAGTAAAAAGTACTGTTTAGTATTTAATATACGATTTATTATCGCTCTATTCAATTTTGTTATTTAGTTTATTAGTTTCAACATTTACTGACAGGTGAGAATGTTCACTGGATTATTTTTATAAAAATCCTTGTAATCTTTGTAATAACACTCGACTTAAATTACCACTAATGGTGACGCAGGTAAAAGACGTTTTACTTTATCCCACACACATCGGTAATCATCATCATCATGACAGTCCCTCTCAAGTGCACTCCTGAACGTAAGCCTTCAGGATGCAAGACGTGGTTTTTAGTCACCCGCATCAATTGACTTCCTGTATTTCTTACCAATTGTTATTAAATGTTTAATAATTACCCGTTTAAGCGTTGATGTACTCACCAAACAGCAACGCTTAAAGCATGCAGGCGCGGATATTAAATTTAGCGGCGATCAAAGTATGGAATGGAATTCTTTGTAAGATTCAGATTCTTCTTTCTGTAAGAATTTTGTAGTATTTTTGTTTTTATAGAATGATGATGACAAACGAGTAGACAAACCACCTGACGGTAAGTGGATGCTAGGGCTTTAGGCGTCCACGTTTATAATAGATTAAGAAACAAAATGCAGATACGTTGTCACTCCTGGGGACTTCGATGGAATGCGTCAGCGACTCTGTTCTGAAAACTGACTATACAACAAAACACAGCACCATTAAGCTGCTATTTTACGCTAGTATTTTGTGAGAGCGTGGCCCTCATTTGTGCTACAACTATAATATAGCAGCAGTGTGGCCCTACCACGTAAACGCGGCTCTACCACTTAAAAAAGTAAAGTAAAGAGCAAATCATACTTTAAAAAACTTATATTCATTCGAAGGTCATGTAGAGGACATGACATAACTCCTCCCTAGATCTGCGCCTGAGTGCAACGATCTCATAAGCAGCTGCTTCGCACTTGATCAAACATACGTGGCTTTGTCCGTGTCTGCTAAGCAGCCGATTTATTTAAAACACCATAAAACAAAATGTCCTACATTGTTCATAAAAAAAAACCCCTTTGATACAACATGATATGCATATTTAAAATAGTTCCGTACTTAAACTTAACAATGGTAAATTAATAAGAATGACTTTCAGTAAGTATTATTTATATTCTAAATGAAAATAAATCTATCTTTATTTCTAAAATGTCCAAAAGGAACCATTTGAAAATGGTCTGGCGGTCTTCATAATGTGTTATGGTATATTTTCTCAGGATTATTGACTAAAAATTCGGTATGATTGTACAATAAATTTCTCGGTACTTTAGATATTTCGGTCAAAGGATTTCGAACTCATTAAATTATTACTTAATTCTTAAATCTCATCGTTTTAAATGGCTATCTTTGAATATTCAAAATACATGCTTCATCTTTATATTATTTTTGTCGAATTACTTTGTGACCCAGATATTTCAGAAACAGTATCCTCTAGTCATTAGCTTGTAAAGTTTAGTAAAAGTATACAGTTAGCCATGGGCCTCCCTCTCTATTATATTGTAGTATTTTTTCCTTTTTTACGTCCCCTTGGGTTTCTTGCTTTCCATTTTCCGAACCAGTGGTAAAGCTTAAATGACTTTCAATAAGTACTTTGTAACCCATATTAAATTTATAAGACTCTATTCTATTCTATTCTCCCGCTATATGGGCGATTCGTCTGAATCCTCTCGCTTAGGAAGCGATTGATGTTCGGACTACAAGATCCCTCGCACTTTAAACGCTTATTTACGTCCGACACGTAACGCGTGTGCACGCGACGTATTATACGTCAAATAAATAAATTTAAAAATAAAAATTGTAAGATACAGAACCAAAGTTAGGACTCTTGAATTGAATTGAATATCACGGAATACGAAAAATTACAAGATAAAAAATCCAATACATGCACGCTATGTCAATTAATATTATTGACTAAAAATCATCAAAAACTAACAATTTCTACCATCGGAATTGCATACAATCCTATGAAACTTATTACTTCGACAGCAATAACTACAAACAATATAATAATATTATATATTCAGTAATCTGGTTTGTTTCGTATGGTGACTTAGACTATTCAATTTAATGGTCTAAGTATGGTGACGATAAAAAATCAGAGACCCTTGTACTGATAATGAGGCATTTCATCTCAGGAGTAGCACTGAAAACGCATTTTAACTGATGTAGTTGTCTATAGGTCACAGCGGCCACAGGGAGATCATGTACTAAGTATTAACAGGTAGACTATGTGCTAATGTATTCATACTAATTTCTTTCAATAGATAAACTTATCAGCGGTGATCAGAGCAGCTCTCCAGAACCTGATGGAGACAGCTCCAGGGCCTCGTAGATATAAAGGGGGTCCTTATTGAAGACAATAACTGTCAAAGCTTTCAAAATAATTATGAAGATATTATGAAAATTTCATAAGTGGAAATGTGGACGAGAAAGTTAATGTTTGAAATGAGTCACGAAATTTATTTAATGAAGTGGCGAAGCTCGATACTATTTTGGGGAGAAATTTTAGAGAGGATATTTGTTAAGACAACAAATCATATGACGTCATTAAAAGAGTTCGTGAGCAACCACAATAATCGGATCAGAAACGAAAAATATACGAACGACACCAATCGGATAATAAAAGACATTGCTATTTATAATTTTCATACGCAGTTAAAATTCCCTCCAGAGCGAGTTTCGCTCATGATGCACTTTCCATTCATTCTCTCTCGTAGTACGGCACGACACGATCAGAGAGATATCAGGTGCAGGACCAATAGCTTTACGTGCTTTTTGAGGCACGTGGCGTGAAACCCGCCATCTTTCTTGTTCCGGGCTACTACAGAGAATTTCTAGACAGAAAAACCAACCAAACCAAATGACCTGACCATTTCGAGATTTAAGCCCACGATCTCATGATTAGCAGTTGCACTGAAGGTTACTAGCCCAATGAAGCAGTAATCGTCGAAACGTTTGGTGCGAATTGCAATTGCAAAGGCCGACTCGATCATAAAAGGACCATACTCGAATAGACTATCAACATAATACGGCCAGGGATTACGATACGATTTCACAGAACACCACTGTGAAATAGCAGCTCTATGCTGCTGGGTTTTGAATGGTGAGTGACAAGAACGGACACTATCTAGGTCTCGAACATGTTCAGTCCTCAGAAGTTAAAATGCATCTGCAATTTGATTCATAATCAAGGATAGATGTAGGTGTGTATGAACCATAGTAGTAAGACTACAAACAACATAGCACTAGCATCAACTTACAATTCAGTTTATATTTTATTTATAATATTTCTAGATTCTTACTCGTCACATCAGGTCTGAAGGTTATTTTAGTTTATAAAAACATAAAAAGTGACCTGAACAAACTTAGTAAAGCTGTAATTTTATGAAAATATCGTCCATATTTTTTTTAAATAGAATTTCAATACTAACCAAAAAATATGTACCTCTAAAATAACACATGCACTATCTATGGTTTCAAAAGTAACAAAAAATATGCATCTCTAAAATAGCACATGTAAAATAATGAAAGACTTCAAATTTAAGAAAATTTTTGAATTTCAATTTTTTTATTTATTCGTGAATACAGGTAATAAAACAGACTACATCTTTTTAAAAAAATATGTTCTTAGGTATACAAATATTACAATTACAAATAAATCCATTTTATTTCCACAATTAAATTATTTCATTACATTATTTATATTACAATTATATTAGAATATTCAAACAATGATGTAATAATTAATTATAATGGGATATATAGTCTAATCTAATATCAAATGAATTATATTTTATGCAATGTCATTATAATATGCCTACTGATGCGTCACTTAAATATTCATCGATTGAGTGGTAGCATTTCTCAATTATAAATGTTTTAAATTCTTTTTTAAATTTATGAATATTTTCCATTTCATGAAACATAGATGGAACCTTATTATAGATTTTAGTTAGATAATATACCGAAAACGCTTTTTCTAAGTAAAGCTGTCTTTGATGAAATTGTATGAATTTTATTTTTACGACGATTGTTTGTTATTATGTAATCATTAAATATTTCAGGATTAGTTTTTACAAATGTCACAACTTCATAAATATACATTGTCAAATGTCAATAACTTTTTAATTTGAGTTTACAGCTTTATGTACTCGGTATACTTGCAATAGCACGCACACACTTTTTTTTGCTTTAAATATATCTACGTGCCTTGTAGAATTGCCCCAAAAATTATATCATAGCGCACAGTAGAAGATACGAAGCCGTGATATACCGTCCGTAAAGCATCTTCATTAACTACTTTGGATAATACATGTAGAGCGTAGGAAAATTGATTTAACTTTTTGCATATATATTCTGTATGAGTCTCCCATTTTAAGTTGTTGTCAATGTGTATAAAGACCTAAGAATTTTGCTACTTTGGTTTCACTAACGGTCTCACTATCGTAATTAATGTTAAGTAAATCAAGGGGCCATTTTCGTTTATAAAAATTCATTATTTGAGTCTTTTTTAGGTTTATTATTAAATTATTTGACTTAAACCTAATTCTAAGTAATTATATTCTTCAGACTGTTATTAATTTCATTTTCATAATTGTTTATCTCTGTACATGTAAACACCATAGAGCTATCATCTGCAAGAGTCATAGGAAAGTTTACGCTGTTAAGTAAATCATTAACATATACTAAAAACAATAAAGGACCAAGTACGCTTCCTTAAGGAACACCAAAATCTGGGGATCGATGATAGGACCAATAAATATATTAATTTTTAGTCTTTGGACAAATCCGTGATACTTGAGTAATTTGAATCGTGTTTGTCAAGTAGGATTTTATAAGATATTACATGATTGTGCAAGAAAGATACATATATGTTTCATGATATAATTATCTTTTATATTTTTTAAACAATATTATCGGAAAACCAGATTATTTCCAGGCTGATAAGGATAAGGAGCAAATAAATTATCAAATCATTAATAAAATTTCATTGAGAAATCGTTATGAGATAAATCAACTAATCAAAAAATGGTATTAAAAAAATAAAATAAATTAAAACCAACTAAATTCAAACCGCTACAATCCACCTGTTTATCAGGGATATACTTATTGTGCTGTATGTTGCAGCATCCTCAGATCGGATAGAAGTCAAAAACTGCCATTTTAAAACTAAAAAAATAATATTGATTTCTTAAATTTACGCTAACACTATATACACATTGAATAAAACTATTTATACGGATTTTATCGCGTTTAATTAACGAAAAATATTTTTATTTTTTAAACTTATTTTTTCACATCTCAGTCCACCCCGTGGTCATGGGTGCTACAAAGCACCCGAAACGTCAAGAATTAAAAATAAGTTAAAATAAGTTAATTAAACGCGATAAAATCCGTATAAATAGTTATATTCAAAAACAATACTCTTCAATTTATTTGATCCGTTGTGGTAAAGAACAAGTAATTTTATTTGTATTAAATAACGCAAAATAAATAGATACTAAAGTCCGGACGCGAAGAAGGAAGAATTTCGTACGTTGACCTGTTATTACCTGTCTCTGTCACTCCCGCGTAAGTATAATGCGTCTCGCTCGCACAGATGCAATAACCGCCGTCCTCAGGCATTGTAAACATTTTACCTGAGACTGTAAGGTTTGGTTGTACGTGGTATTTCGTTGGCCATTTGCTTGACATAATTCATCGATCACTAATAAAGAACTAGATACACAATCCCATACAAAAGTTCTCTAAAAACTGTCGCCAATTGTTGTGACGTAATTCTAGTTGAAATAAATATACATTTATGTAAATTCAACCTTAAATACATTG
This sequence comes from Parnassius apollo, assembly GCA_907164705.1. Classification (NCBI taxonomy): domain Eukaryota; kingdom Metazoa; phylum Arthropoda; class Insecta; order Lepidoptera; family Papilionidae; genus Parnassius; species Parnassius apollo. The sequence goes on along the minus strand of CAJQZP010001449.1, from coordinate 11,340,568 downwards.
CCTATAGTTGTATTCACAAAGATACGTACGAAAAGCAATAAATTTTTATGACTGATACTGGCTGGTCAACCTAACCAGCCAAAACCAAAACAAATTCAACCTTACACGTGTGTTTTAAACTCAGAATTACAAAGTGCTAATAAAAAGCAATCAAATTTTACGACCGAGGCTCGTAGCTTGAACAAGGAATCATTGGAGTCGAACTGCCCAATATTTTTGTTACTGTTATTTTAATTTTAAAATGTTTCAAACTTGTTTTAAGAACTGGTGTACATAAATCATATTCTATTCTATTCTATGGTGTACTATATGTAATGGCTATAATTTACCTGAATGTAAATACGTTTTTGGATAGGATACCACATTTATTTAGGAACGAAGGTACTTGAAACAGTCATAATTATTTATTTATTCTTCATCTTGTGTCAAAAATTTAAAAAATATTGCTTGACAAAGAAGTTAAATCTAAATTCAATAGTTACTAAATATAAAAAGTAGGTACAGAAAGTTGTAAGTCGTAGTCACATATTCATCACTCTCTAAAACATGCTTCGAACATACAACGCTTCCTTGTGTCGGCTTGAAAAATTCTTCGGACCTTTGACATGATATGACTGATATCCATTCTGCAAACTGGATCTCGAGGAAAGCTGAAAAATTAAAAATAAAATCTCACATCTTTAATTTTATTACATGCACATATTCAAAAATAAGTCTATAGAATGTTACTATAATATTTAGAGAAACTATAAAGAAGTCTCATTAAACAAAAAAAAAAAACAATCATACTTTAATAATAATAAAATAATAACTTCTCCAACAAATGGAAGAGAATCAACGCACATACCTCGAATAATTATGACTTATTTTCATCATCATCATCATTCATCATTACAGCCCTTCACAAGTCCACTGCTGAACATAGGCCTCCCCCAAGTAATGCCACAAAGCACGGTCCTGAGCCACCTGCATCCATCGACTTCCTGCATGTCTTACCAGGTCGTCACTCCATCTAGTGGGGGGTCGCCCAACACTACGCCTACCGGTACGAGGCTGCCACTCGAGAACCTTTCTTCCCCATCGGTTATCGGTTCTTCGAGCTATATGGCCGGCCCATTGCCACTTCAGCTTACTAATCCGTTGGGCTATGTCGGTCACTCTGGTTTTACTGCGGATATCCTCATTTCTGAGTCTATCACGCAGAGAAACTCCGAGCATAGCTCTCTCCATAGCTCGCTGAGCGACCTTAAGCGTCCTCATACGGCCAGCAGTGAAGGACCACGTCTCAGATCCGTAAGTCATCACTGGCAACACGCACTGGTTGTACAATCTAGTTTTTAGAGATTGAGGTATACCTGACGAAAAGATATGCCGTAATTTCCCGAACGCTGCCCAGCCGAGTTGAATCCGTCGATTGACCTCTCGGTCGAAGTTGGACTTACCTAGTCGGACTATTTGTCCCAGGTAAACGTATTCGTCAACAACTTCGAGCATAGTGCTCCCAACAACTACCGGCATAGGTGTGACATGGACATTGAACATGATCTTTGTTTTATCCATGTTCATCTTAAGACCTATCCGTTGGGAGGCACTATTGAGGTCATTGAGCATAGTGCTTAAGTCCTCCAGCGATTCTGCCATAAGGACTATATCGTCGGCAAATCGAAGGTGAGTGATGTACTCGCCATTGATGTCAATACCGTATCCTTTCCAGTCCAGTAGCTTGAAAACGTCTTCCAATGCAGCGGTGAAGAGTTTCGGGGATATAACGTCACCCTGTCTTACACCTCTCTGCAGTTGGATAGGTTTCGAGCTCTGGTTCTGTACTCGGATAGCCATCGTAGCCCTACTGTACAAACACTTCAGCACTTCGATATACCGACAGTCAACTTGGCACCGCTGAAGGGACTGTAGCACCGCCCAAATTTCGACGGAATCAAAGGCTTTCTCATAGTCCACATACGCCAGGCAAAGTGGCAGATTGTACTCTTCAGTCTTCTGTACAATCTGCCGCAGGGTATGTATGTGGTCTATGGTACTGAAGCCTTTTCGGAAACCGGCTTGTTCGGGAGGCTGGAAGTCGTCAAGTCTGCGTGCGAGACGATTCGTAATGACTCTCGAAAACAGCACGTAGACGCGGCTCAGAAGGGAAATCGGTCTGTAGTTCTTTAAGAGAGCGTTGTCGCCTTTCTTAAAGAACAAGACCACCGCACTTCTGCTCCACGCCTCTGGAGTAGTGCCACCATGGAGGACGGAATTGAAGAGCTTCTGAAGGACTTCAAGTACCGGTGTTCCACCCGCTTTCAGAAGCTCCGCTGTAATTCCATCCTCGCCTGGGGCCCTGCCGTTTTTAAGGTGCTGGAGAGCCATTCTAATCTCGCTTAGACTGACGTCCGGGATATCATCGGAATAGTGTCGGATAAGACTTGCTCTTGGATCGTTACTCACACTTGCGTGTGGCTCCAACGATGATGTGTACAGCTGCCCATAGAACCTCTCAATCTCACTCAAAATCTCAGGTGTCCCGGAAACGATGTTGCCACACTCAGTCTTCAGCCTTGACAGTTGGCTCTTTCTGGCAGACAGATCTCTGGCAAAGACTTTGGAGCCCTGGTTCCGCTCGATCGCTTCTTTAATACGAGAAGTATTAAAGTTGCGTAAGTCTCGCCGTATGCATTTGGAGATCTGTCTGTTCAGTTGCCTGTATGCTGTCAAATCTGTTGACGATTGCAGCCTCATCTCCCGTCTAACAGCCATGAGATTAAGAGTGTGATCGGAGAGTTTTTGTGTTCTTCTGCGGCGGGTCTTGCAGAACTTAGCTCCGACCGCATGGACAGTTTCCACGAGCTTGTCGTTCATATCGTCCACTACATTGCAATCTTCTAGGCACTGGAAGCGGTTACGTAACTCGAGCTGAAAGGTTTCGGGATTCTGGATTAGAGCACGAGGGGGGACGGAGCGTTGACTTCATTAGACGAGACCTCTCCAACTTAACGTTTAGGTTCAGTGTGCCTCTAACCATTCGGTGATCGCTGCCAGTTTTCACCCTTGCGATCACTGAGACATCACTGAACAGTTGGCGTCTGGTCGTCATAATGAAGTCAATCTCATTTTTTGTCGAACCGTCGGGGCTCGACCAGGTCCACTTCCTGTGGGGCCGCTTCTGGAAGAAAGAGTTCATCATAAAGAGTCCCTCTTTCTCCATAAAGTCGGCCAGCTGCTGGCCCCTTCGGTTCCGTTGCCCTACTCCAAATTTCCCTACCTTCAGCTCACCGCTTTCTCTTGTGCCCAGTTTTGCGTTGAAGTCTCCCATCAACACCGTGTAGTAGGTTTTGGAGGAATGTATGGCTCTGGAAATATCCTCATACATTTCCTCCACCTCCTCATCGGGATGTGCCGAGGTTGGTGCGTAAACCTGAATGACCTTCAGCGAATACCGTTTGGTGATTCTGAGTATCAGGTACGCGACCCTCGTCGACACACTCCCAATCTTTACAACGTTGTTGACGAGAGATTTGTGGACGATAAATCCGACACCTCCTTGGGACAGATGGTCGCCCTCCCGGTGATAGAACAAGTTGCCGGACTCGAGGATTGCCGTGTCCTCCCCCTCCTCTTCGGACCTCGGATAATCCAATAATATGCCAGCGCAACTTGTCTACCTCTTCTTCCAGCTCCAGTATCTTCTCGTCAGTCCTCAGGGTGCGTGCGTTATATGTTGCCAGGTCGAGTCGTCGTAGGTGGCAACCGAACCTCCACCGGAGATTCTTAGCACCCCCTGCCCCGCCGTTACCATGGTCGCCACCGTAGCCAGGAATAGCGGGGCCGCCGGGGACTGGGGGCCGTCTGTTTGTGTATTTATTCATTGGGGGGTATTTGCCATAGTTGCCACGCTTGGCGAGCGGGTTGGCAACCGCAGTTTTTTATTACGTCACAGTTGTCATCAGGAAGACGCTGCTGCCCATCTCCTGCCTGTCTCCCTCTGTCGCCTCTTACGACACCCACGGGAAGATATGGGGTAGTGGATATTCTTAACCGCCACTACACGGCAGACATGACTTATTTTATTAAGACTTAATTTAAAAAATGTTTTATGGCGATTTCTCGACAAAATATAAGTATTTACAATACAGTGATAGCAGTTAAATAATGGTAATATCAATACGTACCGAAATTACTAAATGCCATCCTTTTTTAGCGTCCTGGATGTGTGATTTTTACACTTTTTAAACGAGCACTGAAGCATGTTTACCACCGCAGCGTTCGAATGTAACTAGATTAAAAGCGCACCCAAATGTTCGAATGGGTGCTCATTTGGTGAGGTCGTTTTTTGTCACTGATTGTGTATCTAGTTTTTTATTAGTGATGGATGACATAATTAATAATTTTTAAATAACGAACAAACGACATTCCATCTTGGGATACATTAGTGATCGCTCCGTTTTCGGACACAGTTATCTCTGTTATCTATTCTAAGTTTGTTGTTGTTTGTTAATTTTAGCTATCTTGTTTTAATTGTTAAGTGGTTTTGTTAAGTTTAATGTAGCCAAAACTGTTGAGTATTTTGTAATAAATGTGACAGGCGGAACGTAATCGGAAAGCAATAACTCCGATACAGAGAAATCGGATTCTGATTTTTGAATTTTCATTTTTTTATTTCTGCCAAATTAGTAATTGTAATGGACGACACACACGGTCAGTTCAACTGATCATTCCAACTGATCAGCTTAAACTACGACTGTTGATATTTTTTAAAATATCGGATTTTCGATATATCTATATTGATATTTATATAATAATCAATTTATCGAAAATCCGATATTTTAAAAAATATCAACAGTCCTAATTTAAACTAATCAGTTGGAATGATCAGTTGAACTGACCTTGTATGGCGACCATAATTCGATTTTTATAACTGTTTTTATAATGATTTCTTATATTTACGTGAACACTACACATTGATTAAAATAAAGAAGGAGGCTGGGTACTACCACCTGCTTGGGACTCTGTAATTAATAAAATTAAGCACCGCTGCAATACTTCAAGTCACAGTAAGTTCATTCTGCGTAGATCGGACCATAAACAATAATTAAAAAGCTGAAGGTACTCCGGGTTAACATTGACATCGGGACGTCAGTCACCTCAGCCCCCCGTGACCATGGGTGCTGGTAGGCACCCGAAACGTCAGAAATTAAAATTCATTTCAAGTTAAAAATGATAAAATCCATAAAAGTAGTATTAATCAACTGTTTTTATATTAAAATCAAAATAAATAATTTATGTAATAACAATAATGTATTTATTACGACAGTAAATTTATTTTTTTTCTCCTTCAAATATTTCATAAGAACTACACTTAACACAAAAATGTTTGTGACCACTGTCAGTAGGCAAAGAGGTCATTGTACGAAATTCTTCCTGCTCCGCGACTGGACTTTACCTACTAGAACAAACAAAGCCAAGGTAACTTTCTGTAAATACATAAAATCCACACTTTTTTTTTTGCGCCCGAAGCAATTAAGGGGATATAGTAAGTCAGCTCAAATTCTAATTTCGCCCCCACTTGCCCGCGCGTCGTATGCTTTGTACCAACATGTTTGTAATCACTAATACTGTAAGTAGATAGGTCGTTAGACACTTATTTCATTAGGTTTATCATATTTATGCCTGTTTCTTAACGCCAAGCCGGTCGCTTCTTATTTTTATTACGGTTATTTCCCATTTTAATTTTACGTCGCCCTGTTGCGTAATGTGTATTCTGATCGTAAGCGACACAAACTCCCCCCTTCAAAGGCCGAAGCGAAACTGACCGGGCGGCGGGCGGCAGGAATCCCGCTTCAAGAGGCCGTAGTTTAGGTAATTTCTTTTTACAGTGAAAATAATGATATTTAAAAAAAATAAAAAAGATAAGCCCTGCTTTATAGTTAGTTAGTATGCAAAGTTTCATGATCTTATTTAAAGTATTTTATGAATAACAGCGGTTTATTGTTTATTTTGGAGGTAACTTTGGATTGTTTTTCTATCGAGAAAATTTTACGGAATCGTGTTTTCGTCTAACATAATCCTTAACATTAATCCTCAAATTTACCATATATTTATTTCAAAATTAATGCTGCAATATTTGCGGCATAACGGAGGATCTTGCTAAGCTATTTGAGGTTATATTTTCCCTTAAGGGCAACCCTCCGGTAACGGGGGAGGGAGGTGGAGAATGCTCATAGCATACCACGCAGCCAGCTGCGTGGTTATGTGGAGACTTTTACCCACTAAACTCCACCTTTTGGGTTTGGCTTACCGATCCGACGAGAGATCTTTAAGCCGTAGATTGACGCGACCCTTCTTGGCAGAAAGGAGGGCGCAAGCGGTGAAAAGCCGATTAGGAGTGTGCCTAACTAAGGCAGATTAAGGGATGTGTTAAGTAGGCTCGGCCTGAGCCGCCAGGAGGCCAGGTTCAGGTCAGCCGAAAGCTTGTTGGAGGGGGGGGGTCCGAGAGAGAGTTTTTCGGTCTGCGCACACTATGGCGAGTACGGAGAGGGGCTGCATAGGCAGCTGTCTTACGAATGAGATGATTTGGGTGGGACTCTAAGGCTTTGAAAAATCCCTCAGAGAGTGATTTAAGGAACTGCTGTATTGTTGGAAGAATAACTCGTTCGAAAAGTTTGCCTATGGCCTTGAGGAGGCTGATGCGACGGTGATTAGAGGGGAGGTGGTGAGGTTTGCCTGGCTTAGGAATGCCAATGACAGTTGCCTCTTTCCAAGAGGTGGGAAAATAGCTGAATTCGTAGCAGGTGTTGAAGATTATGGCCAATAAGGCGATCACCTGCTCCGGAAAGTGTTTGAGGGCGTGGTTGGAGATGACATCCGCGCCCGGGGCTTTTTGGGCTTATGTCCTTTGATGGTAGATGAAATCTCATCTTTGGACACAGTGATAGGGTCAGAGGTGGTGGAGGGTGAATTCCGGCGACGGATCTCGCCCTCCACTAGTTTGATATGTAGGGGGTCAGTGGGTTGTGGTCTGGGAGAGCATTGAACGGCGACGCTGTCGGTGAAGCACTCAGCCTTTTCTTCGTCCTCGATGGCAATAGAGCCATCGGGACGAGGCAGAGGGGGAGTATGCGTGATAGCGTCTATCTGGAGGGCTCTCGCCATCTGGTAGTATGCTGTGTGAGAGGGGGAGATATTATCCATGAGATTGCTCCTTTAGAGGTCTCTGAAATATTTGAGGTGGTAACGGATTTGCGTTGAAGGCGGTGGGCCGCGAGTCTATACTCGGGAGTGGGATAGCGTGCAGCTCTACGGAGGGCAGCTTTTTTGGCTTTGAGCAGGTTGCTAAATGCTAATATTTAGGGGAAGAGTAGTTTTAGCAAACGGGACAACCTTTTCATTCTCTTTAAGAGAGGATGTTATAAGAGAGGTGAAATTTTCGACCGCGGTGTCTATTTTCCCCGTACTGTCGAGGACGTCGGAAGAGAGGTTTATGAGAGGGTCCGGAGAGTCCATAGCCGAGGCTAGAGACTTCTTGAAGCCCTTCCAGTTGGTGTAGGAGAGGTTTTGGAGGTGGGAGTTGGAGGTGGCCCATGGCCAAGAAGGAGGGATACAGGACGGTGATCGGATCCTAAATCATCGAGAGATTCGATTGCTCTAAGGTTAAGAGGGACTCCTTTAACTAGAGCAAAGTCTAGCACGTCAGAAGCGTAGTCAATGTTGTCGGGATAGTGGGTGACAGTGAGGGGGCTGTAGACAGTCAGGTCGAGAGACTGAGTGACATTCAGCAGCACCTTGCCACTACTAGTAGTAGTGCGGCAGGTCCATTCAGTATGCTTGGAGTTAAAATCTCCAAACATAATGACTGAACCGCCTAATGCAAGGATGGCTTCGAAATCGCTCTTAACGGGGAGGGTTCCGCTAGGGATATAGCAAGAGGCTATAATGATAGACTGGTGTCCAGTCATGGCTATTCTAGTAATAGTGGCTTCCATACTGGTAAGCGTCGGAGTGGGGATGTGGGAGCAATGAAGCGACTTTTTGTAGTAAATGGCAGTACCGCCGCCTTTGCGGTCGGGTCTGTCATTACGAAGAAGTGAATAACTTTTGTTAGAAAGGCCTTTTGAGATCTTAGGGCTGAGGTGGATCTCCTGAAGGAGATCTCAAAAGTCTAAGGTCAGGGACGTTATTTCGCAATCCGCGGATATTAAAAGAGACAAGCGACAAACCCTTTGGTTTCATAGGACCGTGTGATATTGCGGGAGCAGAAGGCTTCGGCATTGTGTTATTTACAACGACCTTAGTGGATCGATGTGCTCAGCAAGAGCAAAGAGACGGTCCTGATGGGACTGAGCAGCGCGCAGTTTACGCGCATGGATTGAGATTTCCCCTATGTTAACTTTACGCATAGTGTTAGACACTAGATTTAAGTCGTCAGCTATAGGGTCTGCCTGTTTTTGTGAGGCAGCGGAGGGCCGCGGGATGTTCGTTTCCTTAGGGCCCCAAGGGTTAATTGGAAGCGGCACAGGCTGGGATAGCGGAAGGCTCATAAGGGGCCGAGGAGGGCCCTGAGGTGGCCGATAGAGGCCCTGAAGGGGCCGATAGATGCCCTGTGTGGGCTGAGATGAGCCCTGAGGGGGCTGAGGCAGTGGCAGGCCCTGGCGGGGCATGCGGCTTCGAAGAGCCGGGAAAGATTGGTCATTGACCTGTGGTGGAGCTTTGTTGCTCAGAAGTGGGCGAGGAGCGCGAGCGCAGCCTCTAAAGTTGACCGGGTGGCCTGTCTGTCCGCGTAGGACACATGCGGGTGGGGATTCGGCGTTTTTGGGCCGAGGGCACTCTTTCGAGTGATGGGGTTCGAGGCACTTAACGCACCTGGGTGGGACTGAGCATTTGGCCGCCGCGTGCCCGTAAAGTTGGCAGCGGTGGCACTGCGCCAGGTAACCGCGCGTGTGTGGAGTTTCAACCCTTACTCGCGACAGGCCGCACACTGTGCGTACCTGGCGGAATATGGACTTTGCATCCGGCTCGTTAGTGAGTACGAGTAGGGCGAGGTTGAACCTCTCGCCCCTGCTGCTGTGCATCTTGTGCACAGCCTCGACAGGGAAGCCCTGGGACTTTAGATCATCTAAGATATCCTCGTTTGCGAGTTCGTGAGGAACTCCGCGGAGGACTGCTTTTACTTTTCTTTCTTCAGCGAGAGCGTACGTGTGATAGGACACGCGCTCGGCCGTGAAGTGGCGGGTTATGTTCCGAAAGTCTTCTATAGACGCCTGCATGATTTTAATGGCCTCGCCGACATTGGTGGCTCGGTCGTACTTGAAACCCTTTTCATAGAGAGTTTTGGATAGTTGTGTAATTTTCGCCTTGTCTCTGAGAAAGACAGGGGGCAGGACCTGGCTTTTCAATTTAGGAGCGCAGTGGGTTGCTGGCTTGGTAGCAGAGTCTTGAGACTTGGAGCAGGCAGCGTCGGGGGCTGCGGAGATGGAGGCAGCAACGTAGGCTGTGGAGGTGGAGGTAACGGCGGGGGATGCGCGGGTGGCGGCAAGGGCCGCCGGGGGGGGGGGGTGAGCGGGAAGTCGCGGCGCGCTTCGGGCCGCGCTTGGACTTAGACACTACAGTGGTGAAGGGAGCTGAGTCTGTGACCGTTCCTTCGGAGTCGGACGACTCCGAGGAGCCGGTGGAACTGTGTGCGGTCATCTTCCGGGAGGTTGAGGTAAAATCCACACATATTTTTTTTATTTATATGCAATTTCACAACTTCTACAGATTGGTTACGTAATAATTGAACAGAAAATCACCACGTGCCGAGTTTGGAATTCGAGGATTTGAGCTAATTGAAATTGACTTCGAGTTAAAAGTTAATATTATTCTTTAAAATTATTTTATAACAAAAATAATGTCGGACTTATGCAAGGCTTACTATTTTAATACAATTAGCAACCTAATCTAGAATCGAAAGGTCAAGTTGATCGGTGATAATACCATTTTAAATAACAATGAATGCTTTTAAAATTATAACATACTCTTTCAAACTATTTCAAAATTATGACGAAATAGAGAACGGCACGGTTATACTTGCATTACCGATGTTCTTAAGTAGGATTGAATTGGGGCAGATAAAATATTATCGTTCGATTCAAACGTAGCAAATAGTTAAATTCTTAGCAAAAAGAGGGTTAGAAGATAATATGTTATTTTTATAATGATTTCTTATATTTACGCGAACACTACACATTGATTAAAACTACTTTTACGGATTTTATCGCGTTTATTTTACTTTTAATTACACACAAGACACACAAGAGCACACACTAAGGATTCATACCACTTTGTCAGTGAGATAAAAGACCTATGTCTTACTGACAATGAAACCATGGTCAGTTTTGATGTTCAGTCTCTATTTACATGCCTACCTGTTGAAGACTGCAATATATCTCAATTATAACTAGGAAACTAGAGGAAAATAACATGCCAGCAGAATATCCAGTATTACTTAGACATTGCCTTAAATCTGGCTATCTATTGTGGAAGGAAGAGTTCTACAAGCAAGTAGATGGTGTTGCGATGGGCTCACCTGTATCTCCCATTGTCGCCGATATATTCATGGAAGACTTTGAGAAAGCCCTCCTTACTGCACCTGTTACACCAAGGATCTACAAGCGGTACGTAGACGATACTTTCACAATTTTACCATCAGACAAAGTAACTGCATTTTTAGAACATCTTAATTCCGTAAACTCTAAAATTCAATTTACTATGAAGTTAGAGGCAAATAATTCCTTACCTTTCCTAGATGTGTTAGTCATCCGAAATCTTAACACCCTAAGTGGCTTAATCACCATTGGTCACACTTTGTATAGGAAAAAGACCCATACAAGCCGATATTTAAACGGTGAATCTCACCACCATCCTTCACGGTTAGCTACCTTGGGCAAATCTTTATTACAGAGAGCACGAGGGATCTGTGACAGCAAACACCTGGCCGCCGAGCTTCAGCACGTCAAGCAAGTTCTGCACGACAACAAGCTTCGGGTCTCGCGCCTACGTCACAATGACCGAGTGAAGCCGGCCACAGTCGAGCTTGTGCCTGCCATATGTCAGAGGTGTCACAGACAAAATTGGCTACATCTTGAAGCGAGCTTCCATTAGAACATTCTACAAGCCACCGAAGAAAATTAGTCAGTTCCTACTATCCGTCAAGTGTCATATTCCTCTACAAGATGCAGAAGTGTACAAGCTTGATTGTGAATGTGGTCTCTCTTATATAGGACAAACAAAAAAATCGATTAGAACCCGCATAAAAGAACATATTATATATGTTCCTTATTTCTCTATATATAGCTGATGTGAAGCATCAACATTCCGGGAAGTCTGCAGTTTGCGATCATATCCTAGATGGCCCTAACCATTACATCCGATTTGATAGACCACAAATCCTCGAGAAAGAATACCGATTCCTACCAAGGATGATACGTGAGGCTTTTGAAATTAAAAAACATCCTAATTTCAATAGAGAAGGAGGCTGGGTACTACCACCTGCTTGGGATCCTATAATCAATAAAATTAAAACTAAACCTAAGCATACCACTGCAAGACCTCAGGACATAGTCAGTTCATTTTGCATAGATCGGACCATAAACAATAATTAAAAAAGCTGAAGGTACTCCGGGTTTAACAATGACATCGGGACGTCAGTCATCTCAGTCCCCCGTGACCATGGGTGCAAGAAATCGCCCGAAACGTCGGGAATTAAAAATAAAAGTAATTAAAAGTAAAATAAACGCGATAAAATCCGTAAAAGTAGTTTTAATCAATGTTATTTTTATGTTTAAAACACACACATTTGTAATCATAGTGTAATCTTTAAAGGCTGCACCTTTCTAATACCGATACAATAGCATGTTTTATTTGTGTTATACTGCGAACCGACAAGGACATATACAAATGATTTAATCAAGGGCGACATAGCCTTTTCGTTGCGCTAGCCGATGCATTGGGCTTGAGGTGCTCAGAAGTGTTGTATAGTTCTTTTCATCGGAAACGGGTCCTTGAAATTTAAGTAAAATAAATAAAGGAACAGAGAAAATAATGGACACAACAAAGATGTTTTTACCTATAAAACATCTTTGGGACACAATTTAATCATCAACAATAATTATTCAATTTTAAATCGATTACTGCAACCGTGTCTGTATACAGTAGGTTCAAAATCGATGCAATTGCAATTTTTACAATCTGTTTTGCAGTAATCTTAAGTGAATTTTAGAATTGCTGTATGTAAAATATATCTTTATAGGTATCTGGTTGTTAAAAATATCTTGTCGACATATTAATTATCGTATAATAATTATAACTCTTATTCCTAATCTCGTTTAAATTATTTCAACCTCAGATTTTAACAGATAAGATTAAACTAAGCCGCTATGAAGTAATCTTTTATTACTCCAATATAATTAAGTCACTGAAACTCACATAGCCACAAAAAATAAAGCGTTAATGGGTTAGCTCGGAATATTCCTCTTATAGAATAACAATATTCATCGATCACAACGACCAAGTTTGAATAAAATCGGAAGTTATCACCATCATCGTTATTATTACTTCAGCTCCTTACAATATCTCTGCTGTATATAGGCCTCCCCAAGAGTGCCACGCAAAATTATCCCAAGCCACCTACAACCATTGGCTCCCGCATGTTTTTTTTATTGGAGAGGGGGCAAACGAGCATACGGCTCACCTGATGGTAAGTGATTACCGCCGCCCATGAACAGCTGCAACACCAGGGGAATTGCAGATGCGTTGCCGGCCTTTTAAAAAGATAAGAGGCTACCTCTTATCTTGAAGGTCAATAAATCGTATCGGTTCGGAAATATCTCTGGTGGTAATCGATTCCACAAGGAAGTTGTGCAAGGAAGAAAGCTTCTTTTAAATCGCACGGTGGTGGACCGCCAGTCATCCAGATGGTACGGGTGGTATGGCGAGCTTTATCGCGATGTGCGATGGTGAAATTCTGCGGTTATAGTGCACCTGTATAAGTGTAAGCACAGATGCAACCTCTACTTCCTTACTCTTATAGTTCAATGAGACGCCAAGTCGAGCCGACCGGAGACATTAGACGCGTGACCAACGGCTTTACGTGCTTTCAGATTCACGTGTGTAGAACGCCGTCGACTCTTGGCTGATACTGAGAGTTTCTTGATTTAAAAAAAAACTTAATAATTGAATTTGATTCGACCTGGGATTTAAACCCGGCACTTCATGATCAGCAATTACCCTTACGACCACTAAGCCATCGAGGTCATAATATTCAAGTCACGATTTGTTTGCGTATTCGTATTAATAAAGTATTAGAGAGGCAAAAAAGAAACACATTCGGTTAGTGCCGCCCAAAGTCTATAGTCACCAGAAAATCACATCAAACAAAGAAGGCGACATATGCGTGATAAATTCTGAGGACTAAGCTGGAATACATCACCACCTGTATTTGTACTGTCTCTCCATAACACACTTCACGGCATATAAAATTTTACTCATGTACGAAAATCAACGCCAAATCACCGTTTAGTGATGTTGTAAGATTATCCACTAACACATATAACCCCCAGGGTTTCGTAAGAGACGATAGAAGAAAGTAAACCAGGAGATGAGCAGCAGCGTCTTCTAAAAATACAAACTATGATTGCCAATATGAGGCATGTTTATGAGTAAGGCTTATTTTTTAATATAGAATAAGGATAACAAACAAACGAACAGTCCACCTGTTACCTACCTGTTAAGTGGATGCTATGGCCCATACACTTCTAGATCTAACCTCTAATTAGAATCATATTTTAGATGTCACCCCTGAGGACTAAGATGGAATGGACATTTAGCCTACGAAACACAGCAGCATTAAGCTGCTATTTTACGCTGGTATTCATTCATGGAATTTGATAAGCTATAACGATTACGAATTAGGAAAAGTATTTACTTTTCTTAAGAATCTCTGACGTCACCTAAAGGCAAGGATAAGATGACAATGCAGTGTTTGTGCATAATGAAACGTGAATCCGTTCATGAATTTTTAACGATATGCCGTATCGAGAGTTTAAGATTGAGAAGTGTAGATCTAATTGAAATACATAAAACATTACACCACGTAAAATTTGCCATGATCTTCGCAACTTGCAAGAATATTGACGAAGAATTCAATCGTTTTTTGTTTTAGTCTACCTATTGGACATCACGACAATTTCTTGGCATTTTTTCTCCGTTCATATACGTTAATATTGGCCTTTAGATATTTATTATAAACTTTGGGTAATTCAGGGAAAAAAGAATTAAGTAATATTTCAACGCTGTTACATAGATAGCGAAATAATTTTCCCAAAAACTTTTATTAACGTCGGCTATATTTTTTTTTCTTCTTTAACGTAAAAATTGTCCTATAGATTAAGTGATAACGTTTACCGTTGCTAGGAATGATGAAAAAAACGTTGGCTATTTTGCTCTAAGCCTATTAACTGACGTAGTAGGGCTTAGTAATTTAACAAACTTATCTTATCAGTGTTAAAAGTAAATATTCTTATATAAAAGTATATTAATACGGGTTTTTTATTGGTCATTTAGATATGCAAAAAAATGTTATGTAAAACTGTTTATAATTAAGAAAACTGTAGCAATCTTTGTTGGTATTCCCTAAAAAATAAAATAAAATAATTACACAACTAAATACATTATCTGTGGCAAAACTATGTGAAGCTGATGTCGCTCTTAACTATTATGAGAGCTTAAAGTTTTCCTGTTAATGGATTTACTGGAGAATTATACAGATATTTTGAAATTGGGTCCGTGCTCATCATATTTTTTACAGAGTTATCATCATTATAATCACCATTACAGCCCTGCACAAGTCCACTGCTACATAGGCCGCCCCCAAGGAATGCCACAAAGCACGGTCCTGAGCCACCTGCATCTATCGACTTCTTGCATGTCTTACCAGGTCGTCACCCCATATTGTGCATGGCTGTCCTACACTTCGCCTGCCTGTCCGAGGCTGCCACTCTAGAACCTTTCTTCCCCTCTTGTCGGTTTTCAAGCTATATGGCCAGCCCATTGCCACTTCAGCTTACTTATCAGTTATGCTATGTCGGTTACTCTGGTTCTACTACGGATATCCTCGTTTACTGGAAAATAACAGAAATATTTTTAAAGTGGGTATTTGCCCATTTTTTTTATACTGTCAGTAATTCAAATCTATAATCTATAACACAAGTGACAAACAAACTTGCTCTCCACCGCATAATTAGTGGACACAGGCCGTTGGTTCTGCGCCTGACCTCTCTCCGGTCGTGTCTCCGTTTTTACGTGGTAGAGCCATGCTGCAGTTATATTAGTAGTATAGTTGTAGCACGAATGGATCAGCTCGGCCCAGAAAGGGTCACGTTTTCACAGAATGCCAGCGTCAAATAGTAGCTTAATGCTGCTGTGTTTCGTATGTGGAGTGTAGAGATCCGGAGACCCCTTTTACTGGAAACGAGGAATTCCACTTAAGTCCTCACGAGTGACAATGTATCTGCATTTTGATTCGTAATCGAGGATAACTGTAGATATCTATGGGCCACAACAACCACTTACCGTGTTAGATGGGCTGTGTGCTCGTTTGTCATCTTATCCTATAAAAAAAAACATTGCCATCCCGTCGGACTATACTGGGAAGGAATAGAGAGAGCACGTGTTAGTATTTGCACATACACTCGTACACTATAATCCTTTGCTGTGTTAAGGCAATACCTCCAGCGAACGACCTTGAGCGTTTGGTCTGTCGACGCTCGCTACAATATATCGCGTAAGAAATCGCCAAAAGACGCCACCTACTGCTACGAACGTAGTATTATTTTTTCAATGTCAATGAACTATTCTATGGAAATAGACACGGCGTACAATGATAAATGTATTTTAATTTTCTTTATTCGGTATATTAGTTGCATTATATTAGAATTATGTATTCTAATATATTATCTAATTAATAAAAATGACTATTTTGATTATTTTTAACTATATACTATACTGCTAATATTGAATTAGTTTTTTATATTGTAAATTATAATATTTGTCGAAATATTAATTATGGATTCGAACTTTACATGCTAATGGTGCTTCATTTTTGTTATTTTCATTTACTTACATATTGAAAATATACTTGAATAGTAGGTATTAAGTATTATTTTATTTAGCTACTGAATTTTAGGATATGTTTTACCTTGAGGTCAAATATAATTTTGAGGAGCAATAGTTATTACCTACTAATCTTTTATCTGCTATTCCTTATTTAGGAAAAATATTAGTAAATTGAGTTTGAGGGGAGATTTACTGTTTATAATGCTACATTTATTATTTTAATATTTACCTACTGGGTAGGTAATTATTAAAATAATAAATATAGCATTAGTAACTAAATAGATATTTTTTTTTAATTTTTAAAATTAAAATTTTCGTATTTTTAAAAATTACTAAAAAAAAGGGTTTGAAATAATAGATTTTCTCACAAAAGAAAGGAACTTGAAAAAAAAAGCGGGACCAAAGCCAAGACGCGAACCACGGAACTCCGATATCACGCCCGACCGACATACCACCTGAGCTATAACGATCGTTAGTGATTTGTCGAAATTTACCTTCTTATATTGTAGCAGTTTTTTTATTGCCTGAAAACATTGACAAAAGGACATTTTCTAAAAATAAATCCAAGCGTTCGTCGCTAAAATCGTTGGAGCCGTATAATTTTCTCATCTGGTTCGGTTATATAAATATTTAAATATATAAAAATTATAAATTAAAATGAAAAGATAAATATACATAAATATCAATAAAATAAAATAAATACAAAATAATATTATATTATTACTGTTATTATTATTATTATAAGTTGTGGTTCGGTGAAGCTGCAACCTAATGGACCATGATCTGAAATTTTTATGAAAAGAAGTGGCTGACTTCAATTATTATTATTCTTATTATTTTTTCATTACTGACTTTTTCAACCTCACAATATATTTGTAACTGCAAAAAAAGAAAACTACGTATAAGTAAGTAAATCAGTAATATAGTGTTATGTATGATTCAGACTAAATAAAGGTTCCTAAAAATAGACGTAGATAAAGAAATTGCATAAAAAATTACTCAAATAAAAATGCAATAAACTTGTTACTTTATTGTTGTTACTTTGTACTTAGTAAAATATTAAAATAATAAGTTTTTTAGGATATTTATGTAAAACATAAAGGTTATATTATGTTCTAACTACGTTCACGCTTGCGCATATAAAACCGCGGAATTTCACTAGTTTTATTATCAAAATAATAATTGACAACCCTACCCTAAGTTTGCCTTGATTTTACCAACTCAAACTCGATTTAGGAGATCAAAACATAGAGAGAAAGATAGGAGACTATTTTTTATTTAATATGGTTGGATCTTTATTTACTTGTATATTTTTTGTATTTATTTTATTTTATAGATATTTATGTATATTTATCTTTTCATTTTAATTTATATTTATAAAAACCAGCCAGATGAGAAAACTATATAGATACCCTATAATAATAATAATATTCCACAACTATCACACAACGCTATCTAGTCCCAAGCTAAGCAGAGCTTGTGTTATGGGTACTAGACAACTGATAAACATACTTATATATTTCTAAATACATAAATATTATAGATAAATTACACCCAGACACAGAACAAATGATCATGCTCATCACACAAACATTTGTCCTGAGTGGGAATCGAACCCACGACCTGCGGCGTAGCAGTCAGGGTCACTAACCACTAGACCAACAGGCCTGACGATAAATAAAATAAAGTCTCTAGCTCGAGAGGAGAGGAGCCGTGGTAGCTCAGATGGTTAGCGCTTGCTAAAATTTTCACACTGTGCGAGCAAACCGGGTTCGATCCCCGCCGGCACCAATAATATTGTAATTGCAATTTTAAGTGTTGATTTACCACGTGCTCAGTTGTGAAGGAAAACATTGTGAGGAAACCTGCATGTCTGAGAAATAAGAAAAAAAATATTTCGAAGACATGTAAAGTTCGCCAACACGCAGTGGGGCAGCGCGGTGGATAATTCCTTTCCTAGGACCCTTTCAGAAAATAGAATAAAAATAAAAAAATAATAAATCCAAACTTCATTTAAAACCAAACATATAAATTGTAAAGTGGCTGCAGGTATCTATAACCAAGTAAAAGATATTCCTTTACTCCAACTTGTCCATGTTTCCCAAAACAATTTTTAATTAAGCTTTATATTATAATGCGGATTTTTTATATTTAAAATTTTAATAATAAAGCATTTCGTACGTCTCAGCCGAGGCGCAAATATTTTTCGGCAGCAAATTTATAAGACCGATTTGTTATTCAAACATAAACATGGTTTTTTAATTAAATCTACCAATCATAAAACGACACGCATTTTTATTGAACACTTCCTATTCAATTCACAAAGTACCTATTATATTTGTTTATATAAAAAAGTATATTTAAGTACAATCATAAAACTAAATGGAAACACAAAGTAGGAAAATGCATTGAGTTATAAAACACAAAAATCAATGGGCAAATGTAAAAATACTGGAGGCAGGCAGCCCTATCGCATGTTTACGTACCGCACGGCTGTAATATTTATTTCTAAGATACGGCTGAGTTACAATATACCGTGACGTAAGCGCATCGGTTGGTAGGTACTCAAATAATATTATGTTTGCGGCGAAATACGGAACGCGGCGACCAGCGACGCAGCCATCTCCTACGAACGCATACAGCGTAATGCCGCCCGCACTCTGCGCACGCCCCTTTATCATAGAAGTCACACAATTTTCGGAATTATTTCAATTAAAAGAGAAAAAACGAACTTAAAAATTTAAATAAAACGTGGAGAATATAGATTTTTTAATTATCTATCCATTAGTGTTATCCTCAAATGATTAGAGCGTTGCGTTTAGCAACAGATGTATGTAATCAAGAATTTTAGTCATTTTTTAAAAGTTGATTTTAAATGTATTTATAGCACATAAAAATAAATTAGAACGTGGAATGTGATGATAAGATATCGAACATTAATAATGTACTTTTAGATGTAGTTTATTTTTCATAACTAATGAGATAATAGAGTCTGAAAAACGCACTTTCGCAACATTTTGGTCAGGGATTCACCTTAATGACTACTCTACATTGAGATCTGTCGTGACCAAACTTTTGTCTGGAATACTTTTTTACATTACCTTACAATTCTATCAAAAGTCCATTGTTCAACATAGGCCTCCCCCATAGGTTGCCTCATAGGGGGATCATCACTGTGCCACGCTTGGCAGGCAGGTTTACAACCACATTGTTTATTATTATTACTAGGAAGACCCTACTGCTCATCTACTGGTCTGTTTCTCTCTGTCACCTCATACAATATACACGATACGAAATGGAGTAGTGGATATTCTAAAAGCGTCAATACACGGTCTATTACTATATTAACAGAATAACCCATTAAAACATGTTCTGCTTACACGATATAATTAATTTTTAATAAAGAAATATAATATTATAGTACCTGGTTGACCGAGCTTTGCTCGGTATTTTACGCTCGATTTTTTTTTAATTCGTGTGTTTTAGAAATTATATTTAGATACAAATTACATACTGATGAAATATAAATAATATTTTTTTGATCTTAACGACATAACAGAAAAAACGGAACTGGTTATTTGGATAAAAAATCATGACTGCAATTATTTTAATTTAAATTTTCGTGTTTTTAAAAAAATACTAAAAAAAGGGCTCGAAAAAATTGATTTTCTCAAAAAAGAAAGGAACATTTATGGCGATATTGTAATGATTACAATATTTTCGTTGTGATATTGTCAAAGAATCATTATTTTTCGCGTACGCAGAACGCACGTTGTGCTCCGGTGAAGGACGCCATGGCACTAAATTCCCATCGGCCGCTCTTTCATTTCGTAACCCCGCCGCCCCGCCCCGCCGCCGCTCCCCGACGCAGCTACCGATTCAAAAGTTAACGGACTTTTGGTCCATCCTGTATATTGTTTTAGCATAAATGGTTCGGCACGACCGGGATAGGAACACGCTCTCACAGAATACCAGCGTAAAATAGCAGCTTAGAGCTACTAGTGTTCCGTATGGTGAGTGTAGAGAACCGTAGACCCTTTTTACTAGACACGACTCATTCTATCATAGTCCTCAGGGATGACAACGCATCTGCATATTGATTCATAATCAATAAATGTTGATGTCTATGTGCACAGCATCTACTTACCATCAGGTGCACTTTGTGTGAATACAAACTATAATAAACTAATGCACGACTTACACTATATATTGGGTCCTTACATATGAAATTAGCGTTTTGTCATACTGACCACTTTGATCTGAAATATCTTTGGTTAAGAATTCCAAATTCAAATTTATAATTTCATTTAGTTGGTAGGTACATTAGACTTTTGAAAACAGTCATTCATTTTTTTTTCTTTGACGTCGCTTATTACCGCACAATGGAAAACATGAAATATCGGTATATTCACGAGTACGAGTTCTACCGTGGGACCAGTGCTGCAGAAACAGCTCGAAGGATTAATGATGTGTACGGCGCTGGTGTCGCAAAAGAAAGCACGGTATGTTTTTGGTTTCAACGTTTTCGTTTTGGAAATTTCTACCTTCAGAACCAACCGCGTGGACGGCTGGAGACCAATGTGGAAAATGAAGAATTAAAGGCTATTGTGGAAGCGGATCAATCACAAAGCACTTCAGAGACAGCTGCAGGCTTCGGGTTAAGTAATAAAACTGTATTAATTTACTTGAAGCAAATTTGGAAAGTAAAAAAACTTGAACGATGGGTACCTCATGAATTGAGTGAATCGAACTTGCAAACACGCGTCGACTGCTGTGTTACTTTGCTCAACCGACACAAAAATGACGGGATTTTAAATCGAATCATTACTTGATATGAGAAGTGGATACTATACGATAATCGGAAGCCCTCGTCGCAATGGCTGAACCCTGGAGACCCAGTCAAAACCTGACCAAAACGAAAATTGACTTCGAAAAAGTTACTTGTGAATGTTTGGTGAACTAGCGCCGGTGTCGTTCACTACAGTTTACTATAATCTGGCTAACGGTTAAGGCAGATATCTTTTGTCACCAACTGCAAACCATGAAGGAAGAACTAGCTGCTAAACAACCGAGATTGGTCAATCGCTCTAGGCCACAGTTGCTTCACGACAACGCAAGACCACACACTGGACAACAAACAACCACTAAGTTGATGAGCTACAATTGGAATGTCTGCAACATCCATCGTACTCCCCGGACCTTGTTTCAACAGATTACTGTTTTTTCGACAACTTCTTACAAGGAAAAAAATTCAACTCCGATGCGGCAGTCCAAACCGCCTTCGAAGTGTTTATTGATTCTCGCCCCCATGTTGTTTTTAGTAAAGGGATCAATGAACTACCTATGAGATGGCAAAAGTGCATAGATAACAACGGTGCATACTTTGATTAATTAAATATATTTTACAAAAAAAAAATTGACTTTATATTCCTTCCGTACAAAACGCCAATTTCATATGTAAGGACCTATTATAATAAAAAATGCGTATTATATTAAGCTTACGCACGATCCCCTGAACCACCACTACCGCACCCCCCTGTTTAGTGGGTGGTCTCTTATTTTTAAACATAAAACATTACCCCATTCATAGAACTTCTATATCGCTAGCACTAACCAAAAAAAAATTATAGAACATATAATATTATGTACTTTCTTCGTTATAACGCCGAAATGAGACGCTTTCCTACTGCTCTACATTTCTTTATTTTTTTTAACGTAACCTCTACAATAGGGTTTTCTCCTCTATCGTAGTTTACATACATAAATTGCACAAAGACAAACATCTAGACCCAAAACAATTATTTATAGGCCATACAAATACTTGTTCCGAGCGGGATTCAAACGGGTGGCCCTTAGCGCTGCAAAACATTGCTAAGCACAGCGCCACTGAGCTCTCTTATTTAAAAAGACCTCAACTTTAAAAAGAATCTAAAACTCAAGGTCACAGACTCTTGCTCACTGTCTAGTGACAAAAGTTATCACAGGACATAATTTAAGTACCACAAGTGTACTCGAACCTTAGACCATTCAACCCAAGGTCTAAGGTTCGAACACAGGAACGCTCATTCCTTACTTACGCGATAAGATTAGATACGGAGCATGCAGTGCTTTAGACACGGAGACGACGAGGCCAAACACTATCAATTTATGTTTATTTATAAAAGTAAGGGTGGAAGCGAGCACAGTCCATCTGATGGTAAGTGAATGTTGTATATAGACCATGTGGGTTGAATGGTCTAAGGTTGTATTGTATGTAGCCTATAGAAACTACATCTATTCTCGATCGTGGACTAAAATCCCATTGTGTTGTCACCCCCTTTTTTTTTTTACATGGGGAAATGCCTACGCATACTCGCCTCGCGGGGGCAAGGACGGGTTATGTCGGACTCGCACCGACTAAAACCCCATGGTGTTCCACCTTCGTCGCATATTGGCAGGGCTACGGGAACGCTTTCGCACACATCCGCGGCCCCACCAGCGACTGCCGCCCCATGGCAGCACCTCATCGGAAAAGGAATATTCCTCCCCGTTCTCCTTCCCAAGTAAGGCGCACCAGAACACATGGCACGCCTTCCTCCACGGCCTCCAATTGCATCTGCGCAACAGATGCCCCCGCGTCCGATGCGCGAAGGCCATGGGGCCAGGAAAAACGAGCACTTAGAAGTACTAGCCTTCCCGACCCCAGCGGCGGATCTGGTCTATGGCTCCGCCGCCAACCAAGATTCGGCTGCGGAGGATAGGGAGAGCGGCTCCTCGCAATACCGACAATCCTCTCCCCCCGCAGCCCCATCACCACCGCATCAACGGTGCGGCCCCGTTTGAATCGCGGAGGATAGGGCGAGTGGCGCATCGCCATACCAACACTCCTCTTCCTCCGCGACTCCACCTCGGCTGCAGCGGTAGGTGGGGAGGACACACCTCTCACCGCAGTCCACCAACACACATCCGAAGTGGGCTTCCCAAGCCCACTCGGAGTGGCCACCTCGGGCCGGCCCTCCACCTCGGACCAGCCATATGGGTTCCTCTTCGTTTCGCCGTGGGTGACCAAGCCACGGCTTCTAAGCCCCCCCCCGCCACGACAAGGCGGGAACCCGTTCGGGGGGGGAGTGTTGTCACCCCTGAGGACTAAGTGAGACTGCTCATCTCTCCATTTTCCACATTATTATTATGACACAGCAGCATTACACATCTATTGACGCTGGTGTTTTGCATTCATAATACGGTACGTATATGTAAAAACAAATTTTAGATATATTAATGTTTATGTACAAATGTTGGAACTATCTATTTGAACCCAGAGTAGAGACAACCTAATGCTTTGACCGAAGACCAATATATATCTGTCTTGCACAAATATTGCTTGCGCTTTGAAACCACGGACTTCAATTTTGTAAATACGTTAATCACTGAGTAAGCAGCGATGTAAGCACAGCTCGGCTCTCACGATACGAGAAACATGGCTATGTAAGTCATCGCACACGCGAGTTTGTCGAGGATTAATGAAGTTAGATTACGGGTCCTTTATCATAGATTCAAGCCCCATAGGGATTATTCAACCTAGATTCACGACCAGTGTCATATAACTGGTTTATATTTTGAGGTTTGTGTGACACGGAATACCTATATAAACTTCCTGGAATGTGTGATCTAATTCAATACGCTAATAAGTTTTGTAAACGTTACGTTCTTACCAAACTGCTTATATAATACTTGATGTATTCTTATTAATTGTTACGAAATAGTATATTATAGCACGTGCATAGCAGTGAAGGCATAAAACGCGAGAAAATTGATATGCTTAAGTAATAAATATATATTTCGAAGACATTAAGTCCGCTAACACGTATTAATTGCGTCAGAACCCCCTCAGAAAAGAGATGAGACCTGTGCCAAGCAGTAGAGCGTATTTAGATTGTAACTGCTGCTATATGACAGTGTAGAGGCGGTGCGAGAATATCCACTACCCCATATCATCCCCTGAGTGTCGTAAGGCGACCAAAGATTTGAATAGTTAGATGCGCCTTCACCTTGAAAACTGTGGCATTATTTTTAGATGTGTTCGTTTGCAAGACGCTAACGGGCGCACACTAACGCAATAGTGTCATCTCTTATTATCTTATAAAAATTGTGTATACTACTTTCTCTGTCGCACAAATGTGCACTGATTGCGAATGAGTGAGCTCACTCATTTGAGAATGGACATATTTCGGAGTGGTCATACTATGGTAAGGGCGAATCTAATTATTTAAATCTTTGAAGCCGACAGAGCGAAACAAATCAGGAGATGTAGCAGCGTATTCCTAATAACGTCTAAAAAAACTGCAGATGCTAAGCCGCCTGCTAAGTCTGGCAACTACGGCAAATATCCTCCCTATGAGGCAATCTTTGCGTGAGATCTATGTTTAGCAGTGGACTTTAATGTCTTTAACGTAAGGTGCAAAGTCCCTCATCCGGGTCTGTCTGTGGTTGGTTGAATGGGTTGAATGGTCTAAGGTCTGTGTATTCGCTTAAAACTATTTCATCATCATCATCATCATCATTACAGCCCTTCACAAGTCCACTGCTGAACATAGGCCTCCCCCAAGGTATGCCACAAAGCACGGTCCTGAGCCACCTGCATCCATCGACTTCCTGCATGTCTTACCAGGTCGTCACTAAAACTGTTAAGAGTATGGATTTAATGCGATTTTGATTAACATCAATCTTGAGAAAGGTTTTCGTGTTTCATTACATTTTTTTGTGTTAGTAAAATATTTAATGCTGGCGATTTGTGATGAAATAGTATTTGTAACAACACACTGAATGGAGACTTGCCCCGATATTCACGCAAGCGTGTGAATATCGGGGCAAGTCTCCATTCCGTTAATATAAATTATCTGGACCACGAAACTTTGCTCAGCATAGATAGAAAAAATACATATAATATTCGTAGAAACTATACCTGTAAACCTTTAAATAAACTTGAAAAAAAAAAAGATTATCTAAATTCAAAATTTCAATCTAATCGTTATAACCGTATATATATATTATATACATAAATACAAGAATTGCTTGCTTCTACCATTTAGCACATATAAAACATTTTTAATTTTATACAAACATTCGCTAAGGATGGGATTCGTACTTGGGATCCGCAACGTAATAGCCAGGCGTTCTAAGCCGCACCACGTGATCAATATTTTACAAAAATAACATTATAAAAGAGTATTTTCTGTCCATTATAGGCATATTGAAGGAAGAACTATACATTTTTATACGTATTAGAGCCACGCTGTAACTATATTGTGGTTAAAGCACGAAAGAGTCGGCTTGGTCCGGGTAGCACCACGCTCCCACAGAATACCAGCGTAAAATAGCAGCTTAATGCTGCTGTGTTTCGTAAAGTGAGTGTAGAGATTCGGAGACACTTTTTACGGAAACGAGGAAAGATCTAAATGTCTATGGACCACAGCATCCACTTACCATCAGGTGAACTATGTGTTCACTTGTCACACTTATTCTGGAAAAAATTGTGGCATATCTTTAAGTCCTCAATGGATGGAGAGTATGCAAAAAGATATTAAGTCCGCCGTTGGTACTCTAATTGTTTACAATAAAAAATATTTTATTTTATTAAGAGTTTCTACGTAATTATTTATTGAGAACATTTTTCAATAGCATTTGATGTAAAATATTCTATAATTAATGTAAGATAAATTACGAGTGAAATATCAATATAATTCAAAGTATTAACTTCATATTGTGAAAATGTATTATCACTTGAGAACTATTACATACAAGAGCGGAATGTTCCACTCGATATAATCACCTAAGGTTATAATATGTTATACCACGCACTTACGAGTATCGAATTCCATTGATGAAATACCCAGTGTCTCGACCTAAAGTGATATTTCTTTTGGGGAATTCACATATTTTTGATTGTTTTGAACAAATTACTTTAAGATTTACTTTTGAATATTTATTGGTTAACCTATTTATCTCTTTTGACACGTACGTAATCCGTCCGTCCGTTCTTACTTGACCATGAATCTCTCTTATAGTATTGATTTGCCGTAATTACCACGTTGTCCAATTGGGATTGTAGTAAAGCAATGACTTATTATAAGATAAGTTAAAAAAAATGGTTGATGAGATGGCCTGCACAACCTGGGTACTTAATAAAATGTCATAATTTTTGAATCCACTTTTTTTATTTTTGTCAAAATTGAATATTTCACGAACCAATCCACCGATTTTGATCTGATTTAGAGCTAGTTCAGACATGGCGGAATCCGTGCGGATGCAAATCGCGCGGTTCTAAACGCAAGTGTACAAACAGGCGCTGATGTAAATGCGGAGTGCCGTAATCCGCATAGAGTGACAGTCGTTCCAGTCCAATCATGGAAGTCGAAGAAGCAATATGTGTGTACTTGTTGCTTCGTAAAAAAAAAAGAAAGAAGAAACGGCAGTATTGTGGGTGCATCCAATATTACGTGATCGGCTCACCCATGGTCAGTTTCAGACTTTATATCCAAAATTAAGAAGTTTTGAACTAAAATTCTTCAACTATTTGAGGATGTCGATAAATTCATTTGATGAATTATTAGAAATGATCAGTGAACAAATTGCATCTAATGATACCCATATGAGGTCAAGCCTGGCCCCAGAAGAAAAACTCGTGATTACATTAAGGTAATATATTTATTTTATACATCAGAATATATATTTTGTACTATAGAAGACTGTGTGTCGTCAGTGCTATTGCATGATAAAGACGATGGAGACTCTCCTGGTACGATTGTAGAATATGCAGTAAAATATTCTTGTGGGTTTGAATATTGTTGGTTTTGCCAAAATACTGAATTAGGCGTGTTCTGCTGGCTCATGATATGAATAGCGCTGGTAATTCCTGCCCTTTCTGTATTACCTGGAGTAATTCAATTTCAGTAGCCAAACGCTTATTTTCTGGGACTTTTTTTTAACTCTATACAATGACATACAAAAAAGCTTATCATCATCACCTTGCTTTGACATACTTTCTTGTAATTGTCTCTGTATTTTATCCCTTGATTCAATGCTATTTTCTAATATGTCAGCCAATCGCTCTTCTGAAGTAATTTTAGTCTTCTTCCTTTTATTGGTTACTGATTATATTTCACGTGCATTAACAAAATTATCTTGGTTTTGGTCAATGTTTTGAATTCCTTCATTTTTGGCTTCACGTATGTTTGAGGTCGTTTCTTTTTTTTCTACCGTCTTCTGAAGAAAAGAATGCCGGTCAAAATACATGTATTTTGAACTTTACATGCACCAGAACCAGAAGGAATTGATTTGCCTTTCTTGAATTCCTTATTATAAGCATCCCGTATGTTGTTCCACTTTTTTTGTAATGTTACACCTGGAACAGAAATCACTATCTTTAACAAAATTGTAGACTTATAAATACAGGAATGGTCAAATAATTGAAGACACTCATTAAAAGTTTGAAAATTTTTAAATAAAATAATTGACACGCATTACATTCAACAAGCTGGTGCCCGCGACTTATAATGTATAAATGAAAAGCTTAAATTTTTTTTAACAAAACGATACAGATCAAGATTATATTGTTTCAGATATTTGGGTACTGGTTGTTCCTTTGGAGAACTGAACTTTCGTCTTGGCAAATCTACAATTACAGGAATTGTCCGTGAAGTACGTGAAGCTCTGTGGGCAAAAGTCGCAAAAATGTCATGCCTGAACCCAGCGAAGATATATGGAAGAAAATAGCTACAGATTTTGAAAAATATGCAAATTTCCCCAATTGCATTGGCGCCATAGATGGCAAGCATATAAGAATCACAAAACCCAATGATTCTGGATCTTTGTATTACAATTACAAAACTTTTTGTATAGTAACTATTGTTTTTCTTTCATAGATATTGGATCATATGGAAAAAGTAGTGATTCTGCAATTTTTAAAAATTCGGTATTTTATAAAAGATTAATAGAAAAGTCATTACATATACCAAAACCAAACCAATATTTATTTTATTTATTTATTTAAAAACTTAAACGTAACACCTTAAGCTAAAGGGGTACATAGGGCGGACTTAATGCCATGTGGCATTCTCTGCCAGTCAACCCTGGGTGCCAAGGACAATTGTTGGCAGGTGCGACCATTATACGTAAATAATTACATTAAAATATATACATACATTAAAATATACATACAATAATACATACATACATATATATATATATATATATATATATATATATATATATATATATATATAATATATACATGCTTATAAACTTCGTAAATAAATATACAAATGAATGATATATATAATATGATGTTTGAAT
The DNA here is from genome assembly GCA_907164705.1 of Parnassius apollo. Classification (NCBI taxonomy): domain Eukaryota; kingdom Metazoa; phylum Arthropoda; class Insecta; order Lepidoptera; family Papilionidae; genus Parnassius; species Parnassius apollo. Next base: position 11,312,095 of record CAJQZP010001449.1, on the reverse strand, counting down.
AATATATAATGAAATAAATATCTGAAGTAAAAAAGAAGAAATAAAGACAAAAATTAAGGAAAATAATGTTAATTAGTAGTTTAATGATTTCTTATATTTACGCGAACACTACACATTGAAATAATACTAATTTTTACGGAATTTATCGCGTATATTTAACTTTTTTACCCGACGTTTCGAGAGCTTTACAGCACCCATGGTCACGGGAAGGACTGAGATGTTCAACGTCCAGCTGTCATAGTTAACCGCGGTTACCATAGATTAAAATTTAACTTTTGTTCCGATCTACACAGTATGAACTTATGGTATCATGGAGTCTTGCAGTTGTATGCTTGGGTTGGGATTTAATTGAAGACTCCATGATACCATAAGTTCATACTGTGTAGATCGGAACAAAAGTTAAATTTTAATCTATGGTAACCGCGGTTAACTATGACAGCTGGACGTTGAACATCTCAGTCCTTCCCGTGACCATGGGTGCTGTAAAGCTCTCGAAACGTCGGGTAAAAAAGTTAAATATACGCGATAAATTCCGTAAAAATTAGTATTATTTTAATTAGTAGTTTCCTTCAGGTAATGTTCTCGGAGAAGAACTTTGAAGACTTTTTTATTTGCGGCATTCTTAATATCGTTGGGGAGGGTGTTCCAAAGTTGTATAGCTTGTATCGTAAAAGACGACCTAAAAAAATTTGACTTATGCTGTGGAAACCTTAACCTCAGACGGTTTGACTGTCGGGATGTTCGACCGTCGATCGGATGAAAAAAATGAAAATTATCCTTAAGATAAGAGGGCGACCTTGGATCGTTTAAAATTGAATAAAGTACAAGTAAAATTCTAGAGCATCGCTTTTGACGTATAGGTAGCCATTTAAGCTTTGAACGATAGGATGATATGTGGTCATACTTACGTAAACCAAAAATAAATCTTATGGAATTATTAAGAAGGCGCTCCAACTTGTTTAGAAGATTTTCTGATAGATCTGGGTAACATACATCGGCATAGTCGATAATAGGTAGAATAAGGGAATGAACCAGCGAAGTTTGGTTTTGAAAGGTAGGAAATTTTTAAGACGATAAAGGGAACGCAAGGTAGCAACAACTTTACGACTAACTTCAGAGATCTGCAATTTCCAGGTCATAGTTTTATCCATGTACAGGCCAAGATTTTTTATGGAATCACAATATGGAATCAAAATTCCATTATAAAATACAGGAGAGAGATTTCCATAATCAACCTTAGCCAATAATTGCGAACTTCCGAATATGATAACTTTGCATTTGGCAGGATTAACAGAAACGCCATATTTACATGACCATTCTCTTATGGCTTCCAGGTTATCATTTAGTTTGTGTATTACAAAGTTAAGATTATTTAATGATTTCTTATATTTACGCGAACACTACACATTGAAATAATACTAATTTTTACGGAATTTATCGCGTATATTTAACTTTTTTACCCGACGTTTCGAGAGCTTTACAGCACCCATGGTCACGGGAAGGACTGAGATGTTCAACGTCCAGCTGTCATAGTTAACCGCGGTTACCATAGATTAAAATTTTAAATTACTGTGTAGATCGGAACAAAAGTTAAATTTTAATCTATGGTAACCGCGGTTAACTATGACAGCTGGACGTTGAACATCTCAGTCCTTCCCGTGACCATGGGTGCTGTAAAGCTCTCGAAACGTCGGGTAAAAAAAGTTAAATATACGCGATAAATTCCGTAAAAATTAGTATTATTTCAATAAGATTATTTAAGCTTGACTGTACATAAAGCTGGAGATCATCCGCATACAGATGGTACGAACAATCTAAAACTGAGGAGATAGAATTTATAGAATTTATTTATATATTTTAGATTAAATGTACATTGATTGACTGAGACTAAAAATAAGTATCTAAATACACTTCTATCATTTTAATAATTGACTGTCTGTCTGTTTGTTTGTTGATGAATGTATCACCTCTAAAGTATAGTTCATTTCAAATAGCATGGCAGGATTGTACTTGAAGCGGTCTTTAGGCGATAACAAAATAAGTGATATTTACAACCGATACCTGGGAAGACCTTATCCTGACGTGATATTTTTGTGGCAGCAAACAAGTTTTGATGCTCTTGTTAAATACACGATGACATTGTTGTCAAAAATTCAGTCGTCTTGTAACTTCGTTATTACACAGACGTACAAATAAACATGTTTAGAACATGGGAAATATCAAATAGTGCATCTACAAGTGATGAAAATAGTGTTCAGCGTAGAAAAAGACATTTAAGTTCAGACGCTCAAGACATATTTTTGAGTGTTTACAATAAGCTTTTGAAACGCATGGGTGATAAGGGAGTAATTAAAAAGACATCGGAATTAACAAACGTTCCTATAAGAACTGTTTGTAGAATAGTGTCAGCAGGATCTAATCATCTTCCTCGTAAACGGACCAAGATAAGTTTTAAAAGAATTGATAATTTTACAGAGGAACATGTGAGGAGAACTATTTACAATTTTTACCTCAACAATGAGATTCCAACGTTACGTGAGATTTATCAATCATTGATGAGAAGTGAAGCTGGTTTTGAATATTCAGAAACTACACTCTACTATTAAAAAAACTTGGATTCAAGTATGGAAAATTAGATGAAAGAAGAACTGTAATGGAAAGTCCCCGACTTTTATTACTAAGGGAAAAATTTATTAATGAAATACGTTTACGAATGTCGGCAGGAAAAAATATAATATATTTAGACGAAATATGGTTTGACACTCACGATACTCTAAAAAAAGGGTACACAGACAATTCACCAAGTTGTACAACTAAAGCTCCATGTTCTAGGGGTAAACGTTTAATAATATTACACGCAGGCGGTGAACAGGGCTGGTTACCAGGGGCTTTACTGATCTCTAGCAAACATTTGAAAAGCTCTAGTGTAGACTACCATGAAGATATGGATTCTGGATTATTCGAGAAATGGTTCACTGATCAGCTTTTGCCTAATATTCCCAGTAGCAGTGTGATTGTTGTGGATAACGCATCATACCACAGCCGACAAATAGAAAAAATTCCCAGCACAAACACTAGGAAAAGTGATATAATAAGTTTTTTAAGAAGTTATAACATTTCTGTGCCAGAGAAATCAACAATTAAAAGTTTGTTGGAAGTAGTCAAAAACAATTATTTTGAAAAAAAAAATGTGGCCGATGAATTAGCACAAGAGGCTGGTCATGAGATAATGAGACTCCCACCTTATTATTGTATATTGAACCCAATTGAGTTAATGTGGAGTCAAATAAAAAAAACTGTCCGTAAGTCAAATGTTACGCCTACAGTAGGGAAAAATGTAATCCAAAGTGTACGAAACGTAATACATTCTACAAATCCCATTTTTTGGAAGAATGTTTGTGACCATGTCAAGAGTGGAAAACGAATTTTCGAGGGATCGGATACAACCATTTATAATAAATACGTGTGAGGACACAGATACCGATGAATGTTCTTCAGAGTGATTGATTAAACAAAATATTAACAAGTTGTTATAAGTATTTAAAATAGTTAAGTTAAAAGTTATAAAGGTTTTTTATCTACAATTTAATTTGTTTTAATGTTCAAGTACCAAAATTCGTCATTCCAGCTATACTTATAACTTCAAGTGTTAAAGCAATAAAATAATCACACAACAATAGATTAACATTACAGCTGTAATTGCTAAGTCTCAAGTGGAATCCTGCCATCCTAGTTGAAATGAACTATACTAACATAATAAAAATGTGTCTTGGTAGCTCAGCGAATAAGTTATTGTCCTTAAATGTATAACATCATTTATCCTCAATTAAGAAATAAAATGGAGATACCTTGTCACCCGTGAGGACTGAGATCGAATCCGGATTGTCTCCGGATCTCCGCACTCACCATATGAAACACAGGAGCATTGAGCTGCTATTTTATTATTCTGTAAAAGCGTAGTGAAGCGTGGCTTAAACACATAAATACTCACCACGCCAGGTCACCCGAAGAGTTCTATTTGGCACGATCTTGACACACCCCCCCTTTACGTCCATATACCTACGCGTATATATATATATATATAAATATATATATATATCCTGTTTGCATATATATATATATATGCAAACAGGATGAAAGTAATTTGGTAAATAGAATATATTATAATAAGTATAGAAATAAACAAACACACATATTAATTATATAAAAAAAAAACAAATATATTACTGGTTAGAGAATAGTTAATTTTAAAAACCCAAAGCAGGTTGGAAAATTGTTAACAAATTATGTGGTAAATTGTCAAAATCCGTACATGAAATTTTATTAAATAAGTTCAAATTGCCTGCTAAATTAATATCAAACAAATTTGCTACAGAATTTCAAAAAAAAATATTGAAAAACCCGTACATCCTTCAATACTTCTATTCTTAACGCCAATTCTTATATTCATGTACCGAATGTTTGTTTTAGATTGGAAAAAGCGAATCAATACACTATTTCCATAATTAAACAAAAATAAGAGTGCTGGCTTGAATAACATTAGTGCAAAATATATAATCATGACATAACATGTTAAGGCAAAATAACACCTATTATTACTCATTTAATTAATCAGTCCATTGAAACATGTTCTTATCCCGAAATATTAAAAATAGGTGTTATTAGGCCTATACATAAGAAAGTCCAAAAATTATCGACCAGTTACCATTTTACCTTGTATTGTAAAAATAATTTAGAGGTACATTGGAGATAACTTAAGCAAATACCTTGCTCAAAATAAAGTTATAAACAATTCGCACTTCACAAAATGAAAGTACCTCACAGCTACTTGTAAAAATTACTAACAAAGTCAACTTACACCTAAATGAGACGAGACATGTTTTTGTAGTCTTTATTGATTTTAGTAAGGCATTTGATGTTTTAAATTATAAAGTACTGTTTTTCAAAATTAGAATAAAATGGAATTCAGGGACCAACACTTAATTAGTTCAAAAACTATCACACAAACCAAAGGAGGACAAACCAAGGAGTGAAGGTTGCAGGTGATTATAGTAATAAAACGTCTACTACTCAGGGTACGGCCCAGGGCTCCATTATATGTAATACTTGTTACATGTGAATGATATATGTAATGTCTTTAAAGATAGCTCCATTTACCAATTTGTAGATGACACATGTCTAATAGCCGCACATAACAACCCTCTTAAAATCACAAATATTTATGCATAACTATGATCAGCTGTGCAAATGGACACATGATGTCGGGCTGGTAATCAATGCTCAAAAAACAAAACTGATGCATATATACCCCAGCTACATAAAATATGATACCACCCACAAACTATCATTGCACATGATAGACCGGGAGCTGGTGACAGGTGACGTTCCACAATTTTGTCGTGCATGCCTTTTTAAGGCTTGATAACTAACCCTAAAATATCAAAGATTGTCGGGGCTTTAGTCCCACCCCCCCCACGTCTTCTTCATAAGGAAAAGCGCTTTTCTTTGTGTAGCGAATTTTCGTGTTTTTCCGTGATAATATACTGCATGCCAGTAAATTGGCATGCACCCCTCGTATGACCAACGGTGGAAAATTTTCGGAAAACTGTAAAAATTGAACTCCGATTTTCCGTGATTCCAAACTGCATGCCATGGTCATACGAGGGGTGCATGCCAATCTTTCCAGAGTGTTTTTATTACAAAAACTTCCATTCTTTACATCGGCATGCAATTTGAAAATACGGAATTGCCCTTTAATTTTTTTCAGGTTTTCAGAACCCATTGATCATCTTGGGCCGCTGCGGGGTGCATGCCATCAATTATTAGAGTTTCAATTTGATTGAACTTCCGTATATTACAAGGGCATGCAGTATACTATCACGGAAAAACACGAAAATTCGCTACACAAAGAAAAGCGCTTTTCCTTATGAAGAGGACACGCGGGGGGGGGGGGGGGGGCTAAAGCCCCGACAATCTTTGATATTTTAGGGTTAGTTATAAAGCCTTAAAAAGGCATGCACGACAAAATCGTGGAATGTCACCTGTCACCAGCTCCCGGTCTATGAGCACAGCTGTCTGCATTAGTAAAACACTAAATGAAAATGTTACTCCCTAGAAATGTTTGATCAGCATATGTATCTAGGACTAATAATAGATAGTAAATGTTACTGAAGATCAGATATTTTCATATTTGTAACAAACTAAGAGCAATACTTTGTATCTTAACAATACTTAAGTGTAAAATTACTTATCAAACTTTGAGACTTTTGTATTTGGCGTTAGCAAATTCAATAATAAATTATGGACGGAGTAAGTATGGCAGAACCTATTAAATATATATGTAAGAAACATATAAAATACAATTAATATTCCAGAAAGCAATAGTTCCTAACTATGATAAGCAACTGTACAGACGTGATAATTCAAACTTGTTTATATATTGCAAAACATTAAATGTATATGAAAAAATTAAATTTCATTAAAAATATAGTGGACCTGAAACCCTACGTAAGTTGAACAGCTTACCTGCATTTAAGGTACCAACTTACAAAAATATATATGGCAAGCGCACATCGGAATATCTGTTCCCCTCTTTACTTAACAAGTTTCCACTAACTTTTTTTTTATAAAAGTAAAAGATTATGAAGTAAAAATATCTTGAATATCTCAAAAGAGTTTCCTATCAAATAATTAGGTGGTCGGTATAGTAAAGCATGTTATGTGTATGTACTGTAGTATGTTGTATTAATACAGATTGTATAAAATATTTTTTATAGAATAAGGGTGACAAAGGAGCACACAGTCCACGTGAAGGATGCTGTGGCCCATAAACATCTACATCTATCCTCAATTTAGAATCAAATTGCAGATGTGTTGACATCCCTGAGCTCGAGCTTCCATATAAGCCATATGGAATGCCTCGTTTCCGGTAAAAAGGGTCTCCGGTTCTCTACACGTACCATACGAAACACAGCGGCATTAAGCTATTATTTTAACGCTGGTATTCGGTGAGAGCGTGGTCATTCCCCGGTTGAGTCTACCCATTCGTGCTGCAACCATAATATAGCAGTGGTGGATCTGCCACTGTAAATATTAATAGTTTATTAGTTGATAAAATAATTTTCTGCGTAGTGCATAATTTGATGTGGTCGTACCTGATTTACCTCAAATTTATAAATTTATTACTACACTTAGTAATTGTTAGTAAATCTATAAATTTACCATTAGTATCAATAGTAATTTATAGTGGATACACCATTAGCAAGTTGCGCTGGAATATTATAGGATTATCCGAGGTCAGAAGAGAGGGGGAGGACACGGTGATTCTCGAATCCGGCAACTTGTTCTATCACCGGGAGGGCGTCCATCTGTCCCAAGGAGGTGTCGGATTTATCGTCCACAAGTCTCTCGTCAACAACGTCGTAAAGATTGGGAGTGTGTCGACAAGGGTCGCGTACCTGATACTTAGAATCACCAAACAGTATTCGCTGAAGGTCATACAGGTTAACGCACCAACCTCGGCACATCCCGATGAGGAGGTGGAATAAATGTATGAGGATATTTCCAAAGCCATGCATTCCTCCAAAATCCAATACACGGTGTTGATGGGAGACTTCAACGCAAAACAAGGCACAAGAGAAAACGGTGAGCTGAAGTTAGGGGAATTTGGAGTAGGGTACGGAATCGAAGGGGCCAGCAGCTGGCCGACTTTATGGAGAAAGAGGGACTCTTTATGATGAACTCTTTCTTCCAGAAGCGGCCTCACAGGAAGTGGACCTGGTCGAGCCCCGACGGTTCGACAAAAACTGAGATTGACTTCATTATGACGACCAGACGCCAACTGGCAGCGATCACTGAATGGTCAGAGGCACACTGAACCTAAACGATAAGTTGGAGAGGTCTCGTCTAATGAAGTCAACGCTCCGTCCCCCCTCGTGCTCTAATCCAGAATCCCGAAAACTTTCAGCTCGAGTTACGTAACCGCTTTCAGTGCCTACAAGATTGCAATGCAGTGGACGATATGAATGACAAGCTCGTGGAAACTGTCCATTCGGTCGGAGCTAAGTTCTGCAAGACCCGCCACAGAAGAACACGAAAACTCTCCGATCGCACTCTTAATCTCATGGCTGTTAGACGGGAGATGAGGCTGCAATCGTCAACAGATTTGACAGCATACAGGCAACTAAATAGACAGATCTCCAAATGCATGCGGCGAGACTTAAGCAACTTTAATACTGCTCGTATTAAAGAAGCGATCGAGTGGAACCAGGGCTCCAAAGTCTTTGCCAGAGATCTGTCTGCCAGTAAGAGCCAACTGTCAAAGCTGAAGACTGAGTGTGGCAGCATCGTTTCCGGGACACCTGAGATTTTGAGTGAGATTGAGAGGTTCTATGGGCAGCTGTACACATCATCGTTGGAGCCACACGCAAGTGTGAGTAACGATCCAAGAGCAATTCTTATCCGACACTATTCCGATGATATCCCGGACATCAGTCTAAGCGAGATTAGAATGGCTCTCCAGCACCTTAAAAACGGCAGGGCCCCAGGCGAGGATGGAATTACAGCGGAGCTTCTGAAAGCGGGTGGAACACCGGTACTTGAAGTCCTTCAGAAGCTCTTCAATTCCGTCCTCCATGGTGGCACTACTCCAGAGGCGTGGAGCAGAAGTGCGGTGGTCTTGTTCTTTAAGAAAGGCGACAACGCTCTCTTGAAGAACTACAGACCGATTTCCCTTCTGAGCCGCGTCTACATGCTGTTTTCGAGAGTCATTACGAATCGTCTCGCACGCAGACTCGACGACTTCCAGCCTCCCGAACAAGCCGGTTTCCGAAAAGGCTTCAGTACCATAGACCACATACATACCCTGCGGCAGATTGTACAGAAGACTGAAGAGTACAATCTGCCACTTTGCCTGGCGTATGTGGACTGTGAGAAAGCCTTTGATTCCGTCGAAATTTGGGCGGTGCTACAGTCCCTTCAGCGGTGCCAAGTTGACTTTCGGTATATCGAAGTGCTGAAGTGTTTGTACAGTAGGGCTACGATGGCTATCCGAGTACAGAACCAGAGCTCGAAAGCTATCCAACTGCAGAGAGGTGTAAGACAGGGTGACGTTATATCCCCGAAACTCTTCACCGCTGCATTGGAAGACGTTTTCAAGCTACTGGACTGGAGAGGATACGGTATTAACATTAATGGCGAGTACATCACTTACCTTCGATTTGCCGACGATATAGTCCTTATGGCAGAATCGCTGGAGGACTTAAGCACTATGCTCAATGACCTCAATAGTGCCTCCCAACGGATAGGTCTTAAGATGAACATGGACAAAACAAAGATCATGTTTAATGTCCATGTCACACCTATGCCGGTAGTTGTTGGGAGCACTATGCTCGAAGTTATTGGCGAGTACGTTTACCTGGGACAAATAGTCCGACTAGGTAAGTCCAACTTCGATCGAGAGGTCAATCGACGGATTCAACTCGGCTGGGTAGCGTTCGGGAAATTACTACATATCTTCTCGTCAGGTATACCTCAATCTCTAAAAACTAGATTGTACAACCAGTGCGTGTTGCCAGTGATGACTTACGGATCTGAGATGTGGTCCTTCACTGCTGGCCGTATGAGGACGCTCAAGGTCGCTCAGCGAGCTATGGAGAGGGCTATGCTCGGAGTTTCTCTGCGTGATGGACTCAGAAATGAGGATATCCGCAGTAAAACCAGAGTGACCGACATAGCCCAACGGATTAGTAAGCTGAAGTGGCAATGGGCCGGCCGGGATGGGGAAGAAAGGTTCTCGAGTGGCAGCCTCGTACCGGTAGGCGTAGTGTAGGGCGACCCCCCACTAGATGGAGTGACGACCCGGTAATGTATGCAGGAAGTCGACGGATGCAGGTGGCTCAGGACCGTGCTTTGTGGCATTACTTGGGGGAGGCCTATGTTCAGCAGTGGACTTGTGAAGGGCTGTAATGATGATGATGATGAGACCATCAGCAATTAAATCGTTTGTGGTTTCTGCTGGAGGATTAAAAATTCTTTCATCTTTGTGTGTCGGTTGTTTATATTTTAAATTAAAAAAAAAACTTGTGAATAATATATAATGACAATGGTGATAAAGAAACATCATAACTTCAAAGTAACCTGGCATTTTGTTGTTATAGTTATATTAAAAAATGAAAACCCTGTTAAAATGAAAAAAAGCGATAATTATTATAAATTTCAAAATTAAAACTACATTTTTGTTTAGAAAAAGGACGTCCTCTGTACCCGAAATTTCTATAGTATAGCTCAGGTGATTTGCGTACTATAATTTTTACATAGACTAACATCCATACCCGTAACAAATGTGTAGGCCATACCAATATTAGTTCCATACACATTAATCGGCCAGATAGGGGCCAGGAGCTGGCCGACTTCATGAAGAAAGAGAGACTTTTATGATGAACTCTTTCTTCCAGAAGTGGACCCACAGAAAGTGGACATGGTTGAGCCCCTACGGTTCAATAAAAATGAGATTGTCTATATTATTACGACTAGACGGAAACTGTTCAGTGATCTCTCAGTGATCGCAGGGTGAAAACTGGCAGCGATCACCGAATGGTTAGAGGCACACTGAACCTATACGTTAAGTTGCAGAGGTCTCGTCTATAGAATTCAACGCTCCGTCCCCCTCGTGCTCTAATCCAGAGTGCCGAAACCATTCAGCTCGAGTTCGATTCAAAACCGTTTTCAGTGCCTAGAAAACTGCAATGCAGTGGACGATATGAATGACAATCTTGTGGAAACTGTCCATGTAGTCGGAGCTAAGTTCTGCAAGACCCACTGCGGAAGAAAACAAAACTCTCCGATCACACTCTTAATATCATGGCTGTTAGACGGGAGATGAGGCTGCAATCGTCAACAGATTTGACAGCATACAGGCAACTGAACAGACAGATCTCCAAATGCATGCGGCAGGACTTCTACAACTTTAATACTGCTCGTGTTGAAGAAGAAATTGAAATTGAACAAAGGCTACAAAGTCTTGGCCAGAGATCTGTCTGCCAGAAAAAGCCAACTGTCAAAGCTGAAGACTGACTGTGACAGTATCGTTTCCGGGACACCTGAGATTTTGAGTGAGATTGAGAGGTTCTATGAGTTATACACACTTATACATATCATCGTTGGAGCCACACGCAAGTGTGAGTAACGATCCAAGAGCAAGTCTTATCCGATACATTTCGATGGTACTTCGGACCTCATCCTGAGCGAGATTAGAATGGCCACCAGTACCTTAAAAACGTCAAAGACCTAGACGAGAATGGAATAAGGAAGGGGGAAAAAGGTAGCTAGACTTCTCCCGTACCATAGACCTTATACGTATCCTGCGGCAGATTGTACAGAAGACGGAAAAGTATCATCTGCAATTTTGCCTTGCGTATGTGGACTATGAAAAAGCCTTTGTTTCTGTCAAAATTTGGGCGGTACTACAGGTTTATTCAGCGGTGTCAAGTCGATTGTCGGTACCTATTTCAAAGTGCTCAAGTGTTTGTACAGTAGGACCACGAAGGCTATCCGAGTACAGTTCCAGATTACGAAACCTATATACCTGCAAAGAGGTGTGAGATAGGGTGACGTTATATCCCTGAAACTCTTCACCGCTGCATTGAAAGACGTTTTCAAGCAACCGGAATGGAAAGGATACGGTATTAACATCAATGGCGATTAAATCACTCACCTTCGATGGCAGAATCGCTGGAGGACCTAAGCACTATGCTCAATGACCTCAACAGAGTCTTCCAACGGATAGGTCTTGTGATGAACATAGACGAAATAAAGAACATTTTTAATGTACATGTCACACCTATTCCGGTAGTTGTTAGGAGCACTAAGCTCGAAGCTGTTGACGAGTACGTTTACCTGGGACAAATAGTCCTACTACTAAGTAAGTCCAACTTCAACCGAGAGGTCAATCAACGGATTAACTCGGCTGGGCAGCGTTCGGGAAATTACGACACATCTTCTCGTCAGACATACCTCAAACTCTGAAAACTAGATTGTACACCCAGTGCGTGTTGCCAGTGATGACTTACGGATTTGAGACGTGGTCCTTCACTGTTGACCGTATGAGGACAGCAGTGAAGGACCACGTCTCAGCGAGCTATTGAGAGGGCTATGCTCGGGGTATCTATGCGTGATAAACTTAGAAATGAGGATATCAGCAGTATAACCAGAGTGACCAACATAGCCCAACGGATTAGTAAGCTGAAGTGGCAATGGCAGGTTCTCGAGTGGAAGCCTTGTACCGGTACCGACGACCCCCTACTAGATGGAGTGACGACCTGGTAAGACATGCAGGAAGTCGAAGGATGCAGGTACAGTACCATGCTTTGTGGCATTCAAAGTGGCGTATATTCAGCAGTGGACTTATGAAGGGTTGTAATGATGATAAAAATGATATAGCAGCTAAATGCGTTACCACTGCGTCACCGAGTAACTACATTTTAACGAAATGTTCACGATTCATAAGTATTAGTTATTCACAAGTTACAGCTATTGACGCAATTGTATTGAAATTCGTTCAAATACGCACGTTGTTGTAGTTTAAGTCGTAGGTTTGGCGGCCAATGCAGACGTAGTATACTTGCGTTTTAGGGTTCAATTTTTTTTATACAATAAGTGTGACAAACGAGCACACAGTCAACTTGATGGTAAGTAGAATAGAATAGAATAATTTTTTATTCAATATAGATAAGTCATTCTTATTGAAAGTCAATGGTCCGAAAAAAAAACCTCTGTCCTGCGAAGGACCAGCAAGAAACCCAGCGGGACTTTTCTTTAAAATAAATTTTACAATGTCAAGGATCACAAAATGTTTACAAATTTTATTTTAGAAACAGTGGATGATGTGGCTCATAGACTGCTATATTATCGTTGTAGCACGAATGGGTCTAGCTCGACCGGTGTAGGACAACGCTCTCGCAGAATGCCAGTGTAAAATAGCAGCTTAATGCTGCTATGTTTTATATAGTAAGTGTAGAGAAACAGAGACATTTTTTATTGGATACGAGGCATTTCAGCTTAGCCCTCAGGGGTTGCATCTGCATTTTAATTCTTAATCGAGGATAAATGTAGATGTTTATGGGCCACAGTATCCACTTACCATCAGGTGGACTGCGTGCTCCTTTGTCACCCTTATTTATAAAAACAAAACAAAACCGTATTTATGTGTCTGTCTGTGGCATAGTAGCTCCCAAACGAATGAACCAATTTGAATTTAGTGTTTTTTTTATTATTTGAAAGGAGACTTGATAAAGAGTTTTTGTTATTAAAGGAGACTTGATCGAGTGTTTTTTTCTTAGCTATGATTCAAGACAACGTTTCATATTAGCTCCTTTTGTTTCGTTTTTTTTTTTAGTTTTTAAATTAATTTATTCACTGATAATTTGAATATGTTCTTCAATCCGACTTACCTTATTTAAGAATTTCAGTGGGTTGATCAATTTGGTGAAATTAAGTACGTACTTATCTCACTTCTATTACATTTACGTATCTATAGTATTTAAAAGAACATTATCTTTGTTACTTTAAGGCATTTAAATATCAGTATCGTAAACGAGCAAAAATTGACAAACCTCTCGATAAATGAACTGTCTACGAGTATTATACATATAATAATGAAGTATCTATGTATAATTAAGGGGTGATAGTAACTCAGCTAAAATTCTAATTTCGCCCCCACTTCCCCGCGCGTCGTATGCTATATACCGACATGTTTGTAATCACTAATACTTTAAGTAGATAGGTCGTTAGATACTTATTTCATTAGCTTTATAATATTTATGCCTGTTTTTTACGCCAACCCAGTCGCTTCTTATTTTAATTACGGTTATTTCCCATTCCATCCCATTCCCGGCTTGTTTCCTAGCTTCAAGACGCCAATAGTTTAGGTAATTTCTTTTTACAGTGAAAATAATGGTAATTTAAAAATAAATAAAAAACATAAGCCCTTTTTTATAGTTAGTTCAGTTAGTGTGCAAAGTTTCATGCTCTAATTTAAAGTATTTTATGAATACTAGCGGTTTATTGTTCAGTTTAGAGGTAACTTTGGATTTTTTTCGTCTAACATAGTACTTAACATTAATCCTCAATTTTACCATATAGTTATTTCAAAATTAATGCTGTAATATTTTAGGCATAACGAAGGATCTTGCTAAGCCATTTGAGGTAGTATTTTTAATATTTCCCCTTAAGTGTATTCGGAACCCTCATGGCGCGACTCCAACTCGCTCTTGGCTGGTTTTTATTTACCTGCTATAGGTACGGAAAGTGTTCGATCAACAATACCAACCGGAAAGTGAAGCTAACAAAGTTCCTTATTTGTCTTCGTGCGTAAGAGTCGTTGTAAATAATATAAATGTGTTGTTAATTGTATGGGCTCACAAGTTTATACTTACTTTTGTTAATTTATTGAATGACAATATTTGACATTGGCATTTTTTCTTTGTCTGCCCCTCTGCCGCATTGTCAACAATTATTATTAAATTTAAAAAAGTAACACCCTACATACATCCCATTGTGGGGCGCAGGCCTGCTCTCACTTTTGAGAGGGTTTTGTTTTGGAAATCTCCACCGCGCTGCCTTAATGCGTGTTGACAGAATTACATGTCTTCGAAATATTTTTTTTTAATTTCTCAGGCATGTAGGTTTTCTTATAATATTTTCCTCCACCGTCGAGCACGAGATAAATTGGAACTGCCGGCAGGGATCGAGCTCAGACTGCTCGCTAGGAAGAAATTTACGGCGATCTTAGAAGATTTTCAAATACCAACCACGCCGAGCAGGCTAATTGGTAAACGGATAGCATATACCGTTGTACTGATATTCTTCAACAATCTATGCAAGTCCACTGCTGGGCATGGCACTTAATTTTTTATAGAATAAAGGTACAAACGATCACACAATCCACCTAATGGAAAATGGTTGCTGTGGACCTTAGACATCTACATTTATCCCCAATTAAGAATTAAAATGTAGATGCGCTTTCACACCTGACGACTGAGATGGAATGCCGCATTTCCAGTAAAATGGGTCTCCGGTTCTATATACTCATCATATGAAACACAGCCGTATTAAACTGCCATTTTACACTCGTATTCTGTGAGAGCGTGGTCCTACCCCGGTCGAAGAGACCCTTTCGTGCGACAACTAACGTAGCTGAAGCGTGGCTCAACTACTATTCCATATCTACTACGATTTCCCTTCACCATCACGCTTGCGGGCTGTTTGACTATGGCAGCACCAAACCTCTCACACTGACGCCGCTGCCCGATGCCAGTCTGTGTATTTTACGTCCGGTAAAAAAGTAAAGTTACAGCCTATATACGTCCCACTGCTGGGCACATGCCTCCCTCATTTCTGAGAGGGTTTTAGGGCAAGGAAGTGTCCGCCGCGCTGCCCCAATGCGTGTTGGCGAACTTCACATGTCTTCGAAGATTTTTTTTTCTTATTCCTCAGACATGCAGGTTTGCTTAGCAAGCACGTGGTAAATTAGCACTTAAAATTGCAATTAACAATTTCATTGCTGCCGGCGGGGTACGAACCCGGGTTACTCGCGTTCTGTTATATTTGCAGCGAGCGTCCCATCTCTGTTACCACGCTTACGGCTGGTGAGAACCGAATATTGGCGGTGTAAGAATATCCAATACCTCATATCATCCGGTGGATGCTTAAGAGGTGACTAAGGGAAACAAATCAGGGATTGGCAGCAGCGTCTTCTTCCCGTCTTAATAAAACGGCAATTACCAACCCGCTTGCCAAGCGTTGCGACTGTGGCAAGTGTCCCCACTATAGGCAATCTATGGGGTAGGCCTATGTTCAGCTGTGGACTTTGATAGGCTGTAATGGTAACGATAACAGCAAATGACATGTTTAAACCGTCACTTACCATAATCACCTCTTACGACACCCATAGGAGGACATGAGGTGAAGGACTCTCTGATGACGTCATCACAGTAGTTCACACTGGTAATGCAGCTTCTTTATAGATGTAGGGGTAATAAGCATTTATTCCTTCCACTTGTTATTAAGTAAATGCTGTTACCGATAAACACTTACATCTAAAGTAGATGCGTTGTCTCCCGTAAGAATTAAAATGGTATGCTTCGTTGTCTGTAAAGAGGGTCTCATCACTTACCATACAAAACACATTTTGTTGCTATTTCACACTAGTGTTCTGTGCGAAAAACCGGTCGAGCTAACCCATTAGTGCTGTGGCCATAATACGCTCCAACGTATATCTCACGAACAAATACTGTTATTCTCATCGTCAATCTGTTTAATTTGATTTGTAATCGACAGTTTTTGGATACTACCATCACCATCCACTGCCGGAGTATCGTCCATGAATCAGCAAAACCAGCGTGTTGAGATTGGCAATTGAAGACAAAGTACGCTCATTGCAACTTACATTCTCCATTAGTTTTTATAAAGCTGCAAGCAAAATCTGGAACAAAATTTCACCTCAATTACGTAGCATCATGTCATAAAAAGAATATATACATTGTCTCTTTAAATTGAAAAACCTTCAGACGCAGTTGCGCTATTCGTAGCATATTTATTGATTCATTGTACCTCTTATGTTCCTTCTTATTTATTTGTGTAATTTAGTTATTCAATTTATACAATTTTATTTTACATTACTGTATTTATTTAAATTATTTTAACTCGACACAAATCTTTAGACCCTAGCTGAAAATTATCGCTATACTTAGGTATTTGCTGAAGCGTTAGCTGAGCCGGCTAGATTTCTATTACAGTCAAACCTGGGTAAGTGAGAACTGGATAAGTGAGAAGACTCTATAAGTGAGAGTAATAACCAGGACCCTTCATTTTAAGCTCCCAAAACCTCTATTAGCGAGAAACAAACCTCTGTAAGAGAGAGTCGTTTTTCCCTCATGGACCTCTGTAAGTGAGATGGCTACTTATCTATACCTCTATAAGCGGCAATCGAGCTATATTTATTTATATTATTTAGGAGGAACTATAGCTACAATAAAATACATACATACACATAAAAGATACACACATAAAGTACACACACATACAAATTAGAAATTTAACATGTGCTATTTATGAGTAATTCTTAACTGTCGTGGAACTTCCTACCATTGATTTTGTATTGTTTTCTCGTCAATATTGTACCGATTCTATTTCGTGGAACTAATTAACTTTGTTATTGCTGCGTACCTCTATAAGAAAGAAACGCTACCCATGTACCTGCATTAGCGAGAAACTCGGGTTAGTGAGAAACCTCTATAAGCGAGAATGAGATTGAGCTCCCTTGAACTCTCACTCATCCAGGTTTGACTGTATATACATTATTGTACCTTCTTTTCTATCTCGTTGTCTCGTCAGTCATCTCGAGTACATCTACTTTGTAGCCCGAATCAGGCCAAAACTTATATATTTAAAATATTTATTGAAACTTGATTTTTTAAAATATAATTTAAAAAAATCAAGTTTTCTATCAAGGAATTCTTCAGAGTCAGGAAGTGGGCGGTTGTTACACCCCATACCCTGGAAAGCATTAAAACCGTTGGTCCTGCGCCTAATCTCTTTCCGTTCAAGTCGGATTGTCGTCGCATCAGAATACACTCGGGTACTATAACAGAATCATATGATATCCTGCGCAGATGGCAGTTGACGTAGAGACTAGACGGCGTGACCGAAATTCAATCTGGAGAAAATTATTTACTTTATTATTTACTTATTTTATTTATAAGCTTTAGGATACTTGTATGTAAGTACTCAATTAAGTATATTTCTTTCATAATTTTCTCTTAAAATGCGCAACCTGTGTTTTTGTGTATGTGTGTTTAAATGACTGCAGGATTTTTTTATTTAAAATAATGGTAATTTTTGTTAATTATGATAAATTACATAGATAACAAACGGTAGCCGATAGTTATTCAAGATATGTAGATAAAAGTGTTATCAGAATATCGCGATGTCGATATCTCGCGGATAATATAGGTGATTGAACAGGGAATTTTTTACATAACATAAGTAACATAATACATAAACTTTCACGCCTGTCACCCACAGGGGCAGACAAAGACTACAGAACCATTTGAGACGATCCTGACACACCTCTCTTGCCTCCTTCACATCCATATACCTACGCATACATGCTCGTCGGTTAAGGTAATGCCCCTATTACACCAACCTGAATCAGGGCCCTGAATGAAGGGTGGGCGTGGCCCCTGGCTATATATATATATATATATGGTTGCGCGGAAAACCATTCGCGTTTTTTTATTTTGACGGTAGGAACTTGTAGAATCATTATTTCCTTTCCAAACAATATCATTCGTACCCTCCTATCGACACATCGGGGTGGTGGGGTGGAGGGGAAAGAAGACGATTCTAGAACATCGCGTAATCACCCGAGCCGAGGATATATAAGACACGCGCGACCGATGCGCGAGCCTCTTCTCCCGCCGCAGTCGTCGTTGAACTACAACCTCCTCTTCCCGCGCGCGCGGTTGGAAACACCTCACTAGTGGAAACCGCTTTGGCCTGGAAGCAGTCGAGCGCCAGGAACCCGCCTCACCTCGTGTGAGATATCGTCGCGCACCGCCTCTCTCCGGAGTGTTCCAGAAGTCGCCGCTATAGTGATCGACAGGAAGAAGGACCCCCGGTGAGTCAATATTCCTTAATTATACCTGCTTGCTAATAGTTTAACCCGCTCCTATCTGTGTTTTTTTCCTAGTCAAGCAGGATTCCTTTCATCGATTCGACAAGTAATAGTTTAGTTTAGGGAAGAGCGAGTGCATTGTACCGCATGCTATAGTAGTCGCCTTATGTAAGCGTAGAAGCAATCGCATATACAGTCCACTTTAGTTAATATCTCGCGTAATAGGTTTGAGGTTTGACCGGGGAACTAGATTTTCGGCAGCCTTAAACACGTGGCTCCACCATTTTATGGTCACTTCGGCAGGATCTGGATTGGTGTTTAGTGGTTATCCAACCATTTTCTGGTCGTATTATTAAATTAATTGTTTAGATAACGCACTCTAATTTATAGAATAGACTTAAATAGTGTTCGTTTAAATTAAAATTTTGATTTGTTACTCGCAAACAGAATTATTCATTTAATAGCGCTCGTATTTGGTTAAATTTAAAGCTTATTAAATAATTGAAACGGCGTGATAGCAACCGTTTGATACGCTTACCCCACAATTTTATAAAATTATTAGGTTTAGCAAACGACGCGTAGCCTTGACTGCATCGGGCGCTCGATCTGATTACGTAATACGGCACGCCGAGTATTCATCCTACGTCGTTTATGCGTGTGAGATTAATTGTGATTAATATAACTTTATTATAATAATTTAAAATGGCAGTTAGTGGAAGTGAAATCAAAATTAAAACGCTTTATGCCAAGAGGGACATACTCTTTACGCGTGTGCAGAATATAAGTGATTATATAAAGAACATTCATATAGAGGCAGTACGGGAGGCCTTTTTAAATGAAATCGAAACGATAGATAATTTGCGGACAGATTACGAAAGAATATTAGATCAAATTGATCATTCGGAACTACAAACCGACCCGAAATACATAGTGAACTACCAACCGCTGCTGGCATTCGAAGATATGTTGTGTCGCGTGAAGAGAACCGCAAAATTGCTACAATCTCAAGGTGAAGCGAAGCCTGAAATGCAGGTACGCCCTCGTGACTCAATTAGGTTACCGCCAATAGATATTCCGGTATTCAATGGTGATATTAAGACGTGGCCCTTCTTCTTCAGTAGTTTTCAAAACAATATACACAACAACCCATCGTTATCGGACGCTGAAAAATTATATTACTTAATTAGCAAACTTAGTGGCAGAGCACAGTCGATCTGCTCGGGTTTTACACCTACAGCAAACAATTACGTATTAATATTTGAAACGCTTAAAACTAAATATGAAGATAGGAGAATGTTAGCTTCCGAATATTTGAACCAGATATTCGATCTTAAACCTATATCATCCGCGAACATCAACGGCTTAGAGCAGTTTCTCGATAAATTTGTGGCATCGGTGGCTGCACTTAAGAATTTGAAGTTTAATGACCTCATGGACGTGGTGTTTCTCCATATAGCATTAAAGAAATTAGACTCCGACACCGTGCGTGCGTTTGAAATGGAGCATCGTAGCTCGGAGATGCCTTCCTTTCATTCATTAGCATCGTTCGTGCGAGATCAAATAAAGGTGATGCAGCGCTCACCGAACGTTAAACAGGAGATTAAAAGGTGCGTCGACCGTAGACAGACTCAACCATCTAAAATAGCAGGGTCGTTAACTTACGTAACCGCTACGCCGACATCACTCCAGCATACTTGTATAGTATGTAAAGATAAACACGGTAATTTATATAACTGTGCGACTTTTCGTAAATATTCACCAAGCGAACGTTATAAGTTAGTAAAAACAAACAACCTATGTTTGAACTGCTTAAGCGATAAGCATTTAGTTGCAAAATGCAATTCGAGTTCCGTATGTAGCAAGTGCGCCAGGAAACATCACACGCTATTACATTTTGAAAATAGCAACATAGCGGCGTCAAGTAAGGCGAATAAGGAATTCACCCCTACTAAGGTCAACGATTCTAGCGGTCGACCTGATGATGTCGCTCTGTGCTCATTGGCAAATATGGGAGCACAACCTCCTTCAACCGTGTTACTGGGTACGGCGCGTATTTTGGTTAGGGATTCGCGTGGAAACAAACAAAGCGTCCGTGCACTGCTGGACAGCGGAGCCCAAAATAGCTTTATAACACGACAATGTTGTCAGCGCTTAGGCTTAGTAATAAATAGGTCACTTTCATGTCCTGTAGTTAAAGGCATCGGAGGTACTAGTAAAGCGACACAGGGATATATAAATTTAAAATTTTATTCTCGGATAGATCGTAACGTTAACTTTGATATAAATGCACTAGTAGTAGATAGGGTCACTGAACGGTTGCCAACCGTTTCGGTTGACACCTCGGCAATGATTGAATTTAAAAATTTGACTCTAGCAGACGACACTTACGCCGTTCCTGGAAACATAGACATGCTCATTGGGGCATCGCTTTTCCCTCATCTTTTGTTAAACAATAAGGTCAGGGGCAACTCCTCGCATACCGCGCCTTACGCACTGGAAACCGTATTGGGCTATGTGATCCTTGGCTCCGCCCCCATCCTAGATAGTATTTCGGCAGCCTCTTATTGTGGTATGGCTGTCGAACCGCTCGAGTCGTTAGTCCGCAAATTTTGGGAGATGGAGGAGGTGAACGTCCCACCCATAGCTAGTTCAAATGACAGGATATGCGAGGAAATTTACGTCCGCACGACCGTTCGTGATCGCGACGGTAGATATAGTGTAGCGCTACCCTTTAAGGGAGATGTTTTATCTCTCGGCGATTCGCGTCAAATGGCGGAAAAACGTTTCTACAGCTTGGAGCGTAGGATGTTCGCTTCGCCCCAGTTAAAGGAAGCTTACGACGGCGTTATTAACGAATATATAAGAGAAGGTTACATATCACTTGTGGCTTCGAAATTAGATAACTACGAAGACACACCGTCGTATTTTATACCACACCACGGAGTCATTAGAGAGGACAAACTTACATCTAAATTACGTGTAGTGCTCGACGCTAGTGCTAAAACTAGCACTCACCTGTCGCTTAACGATATCCTCTATAGTGGGCAAAATTTACAGGGCAGTTTATTTGATATAATAGTCAATTTTCGTTTGTTTAGTATAGCACTATCCGCCGATATTCGCCAAATGTTTCTTTGCATAGGGGTCCGTGAATGCGACCGTAGATTCCAGCGCATTTTATATCGTTTCCACCCAAAGGAACCTCTAATGGTGTTAGAATTTAACCGCGTTTGTTTTGGTTTAAAGTCGAGCCCATTTCATGCGTTACGCACGGTGAGACAGCTCGCTCACGATGAAGGTCCCTCTTATCCTAAAGCTAAGAGGGCAATTGAGAGCGGATTATATATGGATGATTTTGTGTATTCGGTCGATAGCGTGGAGGAGGCCACCCTAACCACCGCCGAGGTTATAAGGCTCATGAAATCGGGTCAATTCGATCTTGTGAAGTGGACTAGTAATTCGCGTCCGGTTTTAGATACAATCCCACTATCACACCGTCTTTCGGCGATAAAGGAATTCGACGATTCCGATACACACAAGGTGCTCGGTCTGTGTTGGTCACCAGAGTCCGACGTGTTTAGCCTTAAGGTAAATCCGCCCGTAGAGAAATGCACAAAGCGCACAATACTGTCATGCGTTGCTAGATTATGGGACGTCATGGGTTTCGTAGCTCCGGTGGTATTATACGCTAAGCTTTTGATTAAACAACTTTGGTTATTTGAATGCGATTGGGATGACTCGCCGCCTGACAGCATTGTTCGATTGTGGCAGCGCTTTAGAGAGGGACTTCCTTTACTAAGAGAAATTAAAATACCGCGTCATATAAATGTCGATAGAAATAGCAGCATAACGGTTGTTGGATTTGCAGACGCCAGCGAGAAGGCTTACGGGGGCGTTGTATATTTCCATGTCCAGAATAATGGTAGAAATTCGATTAGCCTCATTAGTTCTAAGTCGAGAGTCTCCCCCCGTAAGGTTGTCTCTCTGGCGCGCTTAGAGCTTTGCGCAATATTAGTACTCACCAAGCTTATTACCACAGTTATCGGCGCATGTAGGGATAGAGTTCACATAGAAAGAATATTTGCCTTTTCCGACTCCACCGTCGCCTTATGTTGGGTTCATTCTTCACCCCACCGTTGGGATACGTTTGTCGCGAACCGAGTGGCCAAGATCCAAGACGAGTTAGAAACGCGGAACTTTTATCACGTGTCCGGTAAGGAAAACCCTGCCGATTGTCTATCCCGGGGACTCACCCCGATGCAAATAATGGACCACCCGCTTTGGTTCCATGGACCTTCTTGGGTTCACTTGGATCCCTCACAATGGCCAATAACCGATTTCGAACCTTCGTCAGTGTCACAACCGCCGGAAGAGAAGAGGCACGCTCTAGTGGCGAACGTTTCGAGCGAGGTTTCTCCAATCATTGCTCTGGCGAACCGCTTGTCCTCTTGGTCGAAATTATTGCGTAGCGTAATTTACGTTTGTCGATTCGCGAAGCTTTTACCGCGACGTCCGTATGTCTTAGCATCCAATTACAACTATGCCGAGTCGCTAGTATTACGTGAACTTCAACGTGCGCACTTCTCTGAAGAAATTACAAGATTACAATCGAATAGAGCTTGTAGTCGCGCCTTTCAACGCCTTAAGCCATTTTTACAGGATGGGATTGTAAGGGTAGGTGGACGCTTGTCCAACTCGCAATTGAGTTTCGACCAACGGCACCCTATAGTTTTACCGCGTAAAGACCATATCATGAACTTATTAGTCGATTATCATCATAAATTGAACTCGCACGCTGGCCCCGATTTATTGATGTCGATCTTGCGTCAGAATTATTGGATTCTTTCTGCACGTAGTTTAATACGCAATCGGGTGCACAGATGTATAGCTTGCTTTCGGGCACGCCCCAAGCCGTCATTTCCGGAAATGGCGGAACTTAGATCTTGTAGAGTGATACAATCGGTAAAGCCCTTCACGCACACCGGGTCTGATTTTGCTGGTCCGTTTAAGGTCACGCTCACTCGCGGGCGTGGTATAAGATCCACAAAGGCTTACGTCTGCATTTTCGTATGTCTAACTACTCGAGCAGTGCATATAGAACTCGTTGGTGATCTAAGCACAGCAGGCTTTATGGGTGCATTTAAAAGATTTCTATCGCGCAGAGGCCCTGTAAGTAAATTATATTCGGATAACGGTACGAACTACGTCGGTGCAAAACGTATTCTATCGGAACTACACGAGCTCTTAGCTAGCAAGTATTATAATTCGGAGTTCGCTCACATTCTAGCCGAGAACCGCATTGAGTGGTCATTGAACGTCCCAGCCGCGAGTCATTTTGGGGGCAATTGGGAGACTAATATTAAAAGTCTAAAGAGCCACTTATACCGAGTAATAGGAGATCAAATTTTGTCCTTCGAAGAGCTAAGTACGGTGCTCGCTCAAATTGAATGCGTAATGAATAGCCGCCCACTTTGTCGGACGTTATCTAGTGACCCCTCGGAACCGCTGGCTCTAACTCCAGCACATTTTTTGACTTTAACGCCTCTAAGGTATCTGCCCGCCGCGGATATGGATGAGAACAGACTTAGCATTTCCACACGCCACAAATTATTAGATCGGTTAGTGCAATCGTTTTGGAAACGATGGAGGATGGAATACTTGCATACTTTGCAGTCTCGGCAAAAATGGAACACAGCGACAGAGCCTTTAGCTGTAGGAACCGTAGTTGTGCTCACTAAGGAGAATACGCCGCCTCTCCACTGGCCGTTAGGAATCGTCGAGGAGGTCTTTCCCGGTTCCGACGGAGTAATTAGGATAGCTCGCGTTAAGACCACGGTTGGGTCTTACCTACGTCCTGTTATCCGTTTGTGCCCCTTGCCTCTTCCATAATTTAAATTAGCTTTCTAGACTGAAATTGTAGTTTAATTTAGGTAATCTTAGCGTTAGTTAGTTATTTGTTAGTCGATCTTAGCTCTAGTTGTTTAGTTATTTTTTTGAAGGAAATCCTTCAAGGGCGGGGGGAGATGGTTGCGCGGAAAACCATTCGCGTTTTTTTATTTTGACGGTAGGAACTTGTAGAATCATTATTTCCTTTCCAAACAATATCATTCGTACCCTCCTATCGACACATCGGGGTGGTGGGGTGGGAGGGGAAAGAAGACGATTCTAGAACATCGCGTAATCACCCGAGCCGAGGATATATAAGACACGCGCGACCGATGCGCGAGCCTCTTCTCCCGCCGCAGTCGTCGTTGAACTACAACCTCCTCTTCCCGCGCGCTCGTTTGGAAACACCTCACTAGTGGAAACCGCTTTGGCCTGGAAGCAGTCGAGCGCCAGGAACCCGCCTCACCTCGTGTGAGATATCGTCGCGCACCGCCTCTCTCCGGAGTGTTCCAGAAGTCGCCGCTATAGTGATCGACAGGAAGAAGGACCCCCCGGTGAGTCAATATTCCTTAATTATACCTGCTTGCTAATAGTTTAACCCGCTCCTATCTGTGTTTTTTTCCTAGTCAAGCAGGATTCCTTTCATCGATTCGACAAGTAATAGTTTAGTTTAGGGAAGAGCGAGTGCATTGTACCGCATGCTATAGTAGTCGCCTTATGTAAGCGTAGAAGCAATCGCATATACAGTCCACTTTAGTTAATATCTCGCGTAATAGGTTTGAGGTTGACCGGGGAACTAGATTTTCGGCAGCCTTAAAGTGGCTCCACCAATATATATATATATATATATAGAAAAGAATCAAAAACGTTATCTTTATTTAAAAACTTATTTGTAAACATATTTTGGAATAATTAACACAAAAAAAATACAAGCTACAATTAAATCGGTTGTTAATTGTTCCGTCATTACAAATAGCGATTCAAACCTATGTTTACTGTTCTTTTAATTGTTTACGTTTTACCCACATCTATAGTTAATATTCTGTATCATCTTTGCTCCGTGGTTGATTCGTAGTTAAAATTTTTGGGGTTGAGTTATTTCTGCTAAATACTCGTAAGCCATCTTTCACAATTTAGACGTTATCTAGCTTTGACATATTTTGTTTCGAATATTTATTTTATGGCAACATAAAATTCGTGATAATCATCGTTCGCAACTTTTAACATACGGAATTTTATACCTTCGAATAGTTGGTTATTTCGTTACCTTTGACGGCAAAACATCGTTCATAAAACATAGCTCATGAGAACCATGTTTATGAACGATATATCGATGTTTGAAAGAATTGATGTATCGTTTGCATCCCTAGTTGCGCATCGAATAAGTGTCCTAACTCCCTTAGTGTTATTACACTGCACGGTGGAGGGCACTGCAGACTGGGTCCACTTTGATACCCTAATTAGGGACCCTTACTCCCTTTCTCTTATTACACCACCCTGAATCAGGGCGTAGGCACCCTGATTCAGGGTAGTGTAATAGGGGTATTACTCTTAATTTGGCCCATTTTCAATACATCGCCAGGTTGGTCGATAAACTTTCGCCTAGGACGTCCCTTTACGACTCTGGCAGTACTTTTATTATACCTATGCAAGTTATTTGTATAATTACAACACAATATCCATTACAATTTGACCTCATGTTAAACAAAACCTTAGTCCTGAATTATTAAGGTTCATTATGTTTTCTCTATAGTAGTCATCTGGGTAAGTTAACAGGGCCGCTAAGCAGTTCTCAGGAAAGAGTGTAATAGTTATAGCAGTAAGTGAGATATTCTGTTTTATCCTCAGAAATTAACAGCCTTCTTCGATTGAAGTATGTTGCCGGCCAGGCTGTCTACTCATGAGATACTGGCTATATATACGTGCGTGTATACCAAGTACGCAAACTGGCCCAGAAAGTACTTAGTATCAACCTTGCACTTGATATCATCAACAAAAGCTAAGTTTAAAAAAAATTAAAATGTCGGTTCGGTTGTTATTTTATATTTTTAAAGCTTAACTTTTCAGAATAGACTCGTATAATACGAAGCAAACGGTATTTTAACCCTACCGGAAGCAAAAGAAGTTATAATTGCGTTTTAAAGTGCTTATCTTAGACCCATAAAGAAAGATAAACATAACACTACATGTGTGCATCTGAAACCAAACCAAAACCAAGTTCAGCTTATTGTAAAAACAATGTTTTATGTTGAACAATTTATTATTATTTATTTTAAAACATTAACATGGTTTTAGGTGCATATGTATGCGTAAAGCAGTGCATCTTTTACGGACTGTGACTGTTTGAGATATGTATGCATGAGTGCGTGACAAAAAGTTGAGCATGGTTTCGGTGTCGTTTGAAATGCACGTCGTGTTCTGTGTATTTGTTAGTCTGAGGCTTAGTACTTATAATTACCACGAGCGTCGGTAGGAGCAGCGTAAGGGCTGTTGCTGCGTACTTCCGTCTCTCAGCTTTCACGACACGGACCTTCACACACCCTGCATGACTGTACTTATGCTCTAAACCAGAGATTATCAAACTTATTTCTTTTATCACCACATTTGAAACTCAATTATTTTTCAGCGCCCCCCAATTTTTCATACACTCCTAAAACTTAAAAACCACTATTTTATTGGTTTAATAAATTTAGTTAAGGTGTGCTATATTAGTCAGTATCTGGTGTGTAAACTTACATTATAAACTGGACATTATTACCAGTGAGAGCAATTAAAACACATGCTTATAATATTAAGAATATATTTTTATCAAATTAAAAGAAACAATACAGATAGGTAATCAATATTAGTTTTCAAACTAATCTATTAATTTTTTAGTAAGCAGCGTAGTCACAGCGCTAAATCCACGTTCACAAAAATATAACGATGGGAATGCTATCAAAAATCGGGATACAGATAAATTCGGAAAATTATGGAACTCACGTCTGCCGATATTCTTCTTGTGTAAGAGCAGCTTAGCTACCCATTTTTTGGGCCCACAAAGGGGCGTTGGAGACCTAGAGGGACCTATAGGGGCCCGATCGTTATCGCCCACTTTGAGAAAGACTGCTCTAAAGACCGTAGTGTGTTTTGAAATAAATACATTTTGAAATAAATAAATTTATATATTTTTTTCTTTTAATTTCATGTGTTCGGTGCTATCACCTGTCGTTGCTGTGGACTCCCGTCTCTCTCCCGCTTAATCGATATGGACCTCTACGGATTCTATGTGACTGTACCTATGCTCTACAGACCGTAGTGTTTTGTTTTTATTTTTAAATAAATTCATGTTAATTTATATTTTATTCAATTCCACGTGTTTTGCGGTAGCAATTGCGTAAGCACAGCTGCGTACACCTGCTGGTGTTCTGCTTACTCTTTTTCTCAGCTATTTAGCTACTAACGAATTAGTAAGAAGTGGCAATGGGCCGACCATATAGCTCGAAGAACCGACAACCGATGAGGAAAAAAGGTTCTCGAGTGGCAGCCTCGTACCGGTATGTGAAGTGTAGGGCGACCCCCCGCTACATGGAGTAATGACCTGGTAAAACATGCAGGAAGTCGATGGATGCAGATGATTCAGGACCGTGCTTTGTGGGATTTCTTGGGGAGGCCTATGTTCAGAAGTGGACTTGTGAAGAGCTCTAATGATGATGATGATTCAGCTATTATAGATACCCAACACGGACCTCTCCGAACCTTGTATACGTAGACCCTGTGACGTACTTATGTTCTAGCGATTGTGTTTTTTTTTAATTAATTAATTTATATATACTTATTTAAAAAAACGTTATATTCTTCTCTTTCAATTCTACTCGCTATATGATGATAAAATAGAAAAGGTCCAAAAGGAATTCTTTCGCATTGTTAACTACCGTATGAATTCACCTCGCGATTCGTATGAAAATCTCTCAATGATTCGTATGAAAATATTAGTAAAAGAGCACCAGTAACCAGTACAAAGAATGTGTGTCCTCCACAATAAAATGCTTAACGACTGACATATGTTCTCTATCTTCCGTTCAGCCTTCAAAACTAAATTAAAAAAAGTATTTTAGTAACAAATACAAATTAGATATATAAAAATATTTAGTATTTTACATTTTAGTTTTCAGATGATTCTAGTTATTTAAGTATAGCAGACCTTGTTACTCTGCTTGTTGTGCAGACGATACCTATTACGATCTGCTTCATAAATATAGAATACGGATCTTCGCAGTGAGACACTTTGTAGGGAACAATAATTGTAATTACCACTGTTTATTTTACTTTCTATTTTTTTCATATCTTTTATTTCTGTTTTGTCTCCAATAAAGTATTAATTACACATAGTAATTCGTGACAGAGTGAAAGCTCTTGTTTTTGTTTTATTTTCTTTTTAATTCTAATTACTTTTAATAAAAAATGTGAAACTAACTTATTTAACATATACCTACCTGTAAAAGATGTTATCAACATATGATATAAAATACTTTCAAAATGACCCGATACACCTAAAAATATTTTTTTACCTACATTTACGTTGTCGGTGCGTGTTCTTTCCTTGTTTTATTAAATATCTACTCTTATCAATCGGCCATTTAGACTTGTTGACACGCCTTTCTTATTAGGTCAACGCTTTGCAATTTATTTTAACCGGTTTATTAATTAATTAAACAATCTAATTTTAGAATTTATCTTCCTAAAATTTACATATATATTATATATGTTATTAGGTTATTAGGAAAAGATTCCCAATTTGACTGTATTTACTATATATATATATATATATATATATATATATATATATATATATATATTATGTTACGATTTTTTATTAAATACCTTAAGCATGGTCCCAATTTTGGGTAGGTACAATTTAAAAAAAGAAGTTCTACACTTAAAACTATGGTAGCAATTTGTAACAAGTTGT
Source organism: Parnassius apollo (assembly GCA_907164705.1). Lineage (NCBI taxonomy): Eukaryota > Metazoa > Arthropoda > Insecta > Lepidoptera > Papilionidae > Parnassius > Parnassius apollo. The sequence continues at coordinate 11,282,585 of CAJQZP010001449.1, read as the reverse complement.
ACAATAACGTGTTAATTTAAAAAATATATCGGCCATCAATTCAAAAATAAAAACACTCATCACCCAAATCGTCGGTAAGATATAAAAAACAATATAATAGGAAAGTCTGCCGTGTGACGCGAGTATAAAAGATAAGTTTAAATTTTCGTATCTGATTAGAATCTTCCACCTGATATATTAATTATTTCTCTTAATTGATTTATAACGATGATAATAACATTTTTCGATGACTATTTTACTTGTTATAATATTTTCTTACTTATATTGATTGAAACTACTTTTGCGCATTTTATGGCGTTTAATTTTAATTGATTTTTAATGCCCGACGTTTCTGACGTTCCGATGTCAATGTTAACCCGGAGTACCTTCAGCTTTTTAATTATTATAGGTCCGATCTACGCAGAGTGAACTTACTCTGTCTTGAAGTGTTGCAGTGGTATGCTTGTGTTTAGTTTTAATTTTACAGGATTCCAAGCAGGCGGTAGTACTCAGCCTTCTTTTCTATTAAAATTATGATGTTTTTTAATTTCAATAGCCTCATGTATCATCCTTGATAGGAATCGATGTTTTTTCGCGAGGATTTGTAGTCTATCAAATCTGATGTAATGGTTGGGGCTATCTAAGATATGATCACAAACTGCAGACTTCCCGGAACATTGATGCTTCACGTCAGCTATATGTTCTTTTACGCGGGTTTTAATAGATATTTTTGTTTGCCCTATGTATGAGAGACCACATTCACAATGAAGCTTGTACATTCCTGCATCCTGTAGAGGAGTATGACACTTGACAGATGGTAAGAACTGACTAATCTTCTTCGGCGGCTTGTAGAATGTTTTAATATTATCTTGCATTTATAAACGATGTTTTCAAATTTCTGACGTACTCGAAATAAAATTACGAAAATTTTCTCGTGATGTTTTTTCACCAGCGAGCATGTTGTAATTAATACTTAAAATTGTAATATTAGTGCGTCTAGAAATTGAACTCAAATTTCTAGCGTCCCAAAAGTTGAAGAAAGGAAGTTATCGTCATTCTATGACGAATTTTAATATAAATAAAATGCCTAGTAAAATCGTTTCATTGTTTGCATCAGTCATTTACGCAAAGGTTTTCTGGAGGAGAACCTCCTCGGAGTGATAAGACCGCCTGATGTACGTACTATACTTTAAATTGTAATCTAGTCGTTTTCTCTATTTTGGTGTACAATAAAGAATAAATAAGCAAAATCCCTCTGCTTATCATATGTTCCATCTAAACACGTTCCTCCTCAATTGCTGCACCTACTACTGTACTACTGGGTGTAGGCGCCTGTGTTTCGCAAGTACCATACTTAGTGTGCGAGGGCACGCACTTATAACAAACACTGCTTGCTATTGATTGCGTTACACTATAATTATTGTATATGTGACATTTACACACGTTTTTCCATGAAAAAGTGTGCGACGTCGCCTGTAAGTATAATCGTCAAAAAAGGCGGGAAAGTGGCACGCAAGTCTTTTTGAATGTATCGATTTTTATTCCGAGATATTGGAAATTGACCTATATGTGGGTCGTTATCTTAATTAGCCATTATAGGAGAACGATGGAATTAAATTAGGTTTCCGACGAATTCGGCGCCTAATGTTGTTTTGGATACAATATTATATATACTAACGTTCGATCGATTTAGGCCTTGACTTAGTTAAGTTAGATAACCCATCGTTTGCTGTAAATTGCTTACTATTGATGTTATTTTGTATGTTGAAGTAATTGGTTTTATAATTACTAAGGCAATTAATTACAAATTAATATTGTGACACTATACAATCAAGATGGATTATTTAATAATAACCTGTATTATACAATCAAGAGCAGTGGTGTGAATTTCGATTTTCTATAGGGCTATTTACAAAATTAATGGAATGTCAGCAGAAGAACAGATACGCAAAATGAAAGCGAAAAAGCTCTCAATAAAAAAAAACGAGTTAACGCATTTTTGTGGTATAAAAGTCTTTAGTTCAGGTCACGGGCCGAATGCGTCCCGCGGACCGTATTCCTTAATTGATCTAGGGCTTCATCACCAACCGAGACATCATCAACGCCCAAGTGGAATCGTAGTCACCTTTCACATAAACCGGATGTCATCATCATCGCCAAAGGTACTAGACGTCTGGTACTACGATCGAAATCAATCAAAGCCAAAGCGCGACGAATATGACACATTTTAAACGCGGTAGACCCATACGACATGTAAAATGCTGCTGGAATACCGTATTAAGAAGCTTAAAGTCGCTCGGCAAGGTACGAAGAGCGTTATGCTCGGGGTTTCTCGTATATACGGGGAGTAACCGACATAGCCCATTGGATTAGTAAGCTGAAGCGGGAAAGGTCTGGCCAGAGCTCGAAGAACCGACACGATGGAGAATAAGGTTGTGGAGTGCTAGCCTCGTACCAGTAAGCGAAGTATAGAGCGGCCTCTCACTAAATCGAGTGACGACCTGGTAAGATGTGCAGGGAGTCGATGGATGTAGGTGACTCAGCTTCCGTGGGGGAGGCTTATGTTCAGCTGTGGACTTATGACAGCCATGCCGTGCTGCAGCTATATGATGGCTTCAGCGCAAATGGGTCAGCTCGACCGGAGTAGTGGACTCTATTAAGCTGTCACTACACTCCGAGTGCAGTGGTGGTGAAATAGAATCAACTTAGAGTCAATATCACTTCAACCATAATTTTAATTGTTAATTAGTGTGCTATATACTATACACATGTACGATATATTTCACTGACTCGTTGGTGTAGTGGTTTTAGTAGTGCAACTGCTGATTATGAGATTCTGGGTTCGAACCCCGGGTCACGCCAAAAAATCAAATATTGAGTTTTCCGTCAATAAGTTCCCAGTTCCCAGATGCCCGGAGTCTGGAATTTGGCGGTGTCTTACCCCCGTGCCTCGGAAAACAGGCAAAGCTTGATCATGCGGCTGATCTCTCTCCAGTCGTGTCGGTTTACCGTCCTATTGGATAATGAGAGTGAAAGAATAGAGAGTGCACCTGTGCTTGCGTATGCACTTGGGCACTATAATCCTGTCCTGCGCCGATGGCTAGTCTCCGTTGAGGCAGGCTGCCGTGACCGAAATCCGATCGGGAGAACGTTATTATTATATCTGATAAGGGACTTTTTCGCAGTTTCATGCTGAAGCAAAGGGTTTTATAAGTTTATTTTCTTAAATTTATGATGTTGAAAAATACTTAGATTTATTTATCTTTTTTTCCTATTTTTTAACTACTTTTTTGTATTTTGTGTTGCATGCCTAAACTTTAATAAACGCGTTTCTTTCTTTATTTATATAGACACACAATGTAACTTAAGGGGTGAATCTTCGGTAGCTGGGGGGTGGAGGACCTCAGAACCTATTGATTTAACCCCGTGTATACAATGCGATGTTCAGTGGTTCAAAAGTTACTTGGACTTTAGTAAAAATTTTGTCACAATCATATTTTAGCCTAAACTTCGCAATTGCAGCCAAACTATTAGGTCTACAACAGTGTATTTTTTTTTCAAACAAACAGTGGGCCTTTTGTTCCTATCATAATATAGTTAGTAAAGAACGCGTTATATTGACTCGCAAGTTTATCCTTTGTATAGACGGTTCTGTGTTTACTGTTCATATCGTCCTCGTCTTTCATGAAATTATAGCTCAAGGAAGTTATATGCGTAGTCAATACACGCACACCATGTCACATACACAGTGAGAATCCATTTGTTATTTATAAGAGCAACAAACAACAAATCAAATTTGTTGGAATTAGACAAGTCGTAAAATTTTAAATTTTGTACAACCGTCTTCAATATAAATAAAATCTGAACATTGACAATGTGTTCGAAGTCAATATTAAGGATAACACAATATATATTTGTCAGATCTTTATCAAATTTATATGGGACCACACGAGAAGCATTAGCTTTTAAATAAAATCAACAAACTCGGATCACCCAGGAAAAAGTTCTGAGGTAACCGACATAAAAAACATACAGTCAGTCACATAAGTTGGTTAAAAAACTGTGGCAATTGACAGCCAATACATTAACCTAAAATGTTTGGAACTGATTATATACTCTGATGGATAATCCTATTCGAACGTTTTAAGATAGCGTGAGCGTTCCCCATTAACTTGCAATTAGAGGCTATCGCGACTACTTAAACAACCCTCGGCTACATGCTTACTTGCACGTTTCTTTGTCCGGAAGACTAAAGCCATATAAGCTTGTACGTGCCTTGAGACACTGGATTATATTTTAACCGATGCGAAATAAATTTCTTTAGAGGGTTTTAGATTCAGGTTACTAGTTTTTAAAATAACTAATATATAAAAAATACAAAACATAGAATCATGGCAATGGTAGATTTAGACGGTGTTGGAGAAAACATAACTAAGAAATAAACACAACGCTTTTATGTGGTAGAGCCATGCTGCAGTTATATTAGTAGTATAATTGTAGCACGAATGGGTCGGCTCGACCGAGGAAGGACTACGCTCTCACAGAATACCAGCCTCAAATAGTAATGCTGCTGGGTTTCGTATGGTGAGTGTAGAGAACCGGACACCCTTTTTACTGGAAACGAGGTATTCCATCTTAGTCCTCACGGGTGACAACGCATATGCATTTTGATTTGTAATCGAGGACAGATGTAGATGTCTATGAGCCGCAGCCACCACTTACCATCAGGTGGACTATGTGCTCGTTTGAAACCCTATATCCTATGAAAAAACATTTGCTATAGAGCAGGGTTTCTCAAAGAATGGTACGCGAATCCCTTAGGGGATCGTCAGTTGATCGTAGAGAATTCCCGATGTATGTTGTAGGGGTTGACTGACTAGATTAAGAATGCTACACCATCACGCATAGAATGCGTAATTCAGCCAGACAGTAGAGTAATGTAATCCAACTGTTTGTTGCACGCGTGGTTAGTCATACGTGCAACCACCAACACCAAACCACCGTGATTGCTTGCGGCCGCGGTAGAGGGTCCTCGGGGCCAAAACAAAAGAAAACGTTTGTATTGTTTAAACGCCTCCTAGATAAAGATATTCTCCTAAGTTACAGAGTACAGACTATATTCGACTAGCGCATTGCAGTTTGAATCCTCATTTAATGATGACCTGGAGCAATTAAACAATCCTCTTTGTTTCTTTCTCATGTCGTTACAGTACATCACACAAGTACAATGAACATAATACTCGTATGTCGCCCGTATCGATGTCCACAAAGCTCGGTCTGAGCCACCTCCATTTTTATACAGGTGGGGGTGATAAATAGCGCACAGCTCATCTGATAATAAGTGGTTACTGTCGCTCATAGATGAATAAAATTTTCACGAGTTATATGATGCGTTAAATCTTTCAAATAAAACACTGTTTAAAGGGTACTTGTAGTTTTGTGTTTAGTTGAAATACATATTATTCATAAAGACACTCCATAACCATTAGCCACGGCAGCTCAAGAGCGCACGTTTTAAATTTTATAATAGCAAACAACCTAAGTTCGATCACCCCGACTCTACTGAAATCTCTGAATGCAATTTTAAGTGCTGATTTACCACGGCGGTGTACACTGTAGTAGGATGTATTGAGACTATACATTTTGCTTTAATTTTTTTATAAAAGAAAGAATAAGTGTGAGTAAGATCTTACAAAATGCTGTTTCGTGTAATGATAGTAGATCGAAAATAAAACAAAACTATTCTCTAAAGAAACAAATTTATGTGTCGTATCGTATTTAACAGGTCGGGGAAAAAGTTCCTTTGTATTTTGTTTGTATAAAATTGGGGACAAATCTCTTTGATTGTACTGTTTGTGTCTGGCTGGTTTTAATATCAATATATATATAGGACATTAAGAAAAAGAAAAATAAGGGCCGATCCTCATTTTCCGTTCTCAGTTCGTTCTCGATCCGACCTCGGTTTTTTTTTGCGCCCGAAGCAAATATGGGCAACCCTCCGGAAAGCGGGGGAGGGAGGCGGTGAATGCCCATAGCATACCACGCAGCCGGCTGCGTGGTTATGTGGAGACTTTTACCCACTAAACACCGCCTTTTAGGAATTGGCTTAACGATCTGACTAGAGATCTCTAAGCCGTATACGAACGCGACCCTCCTTGGCAGAAAGGAGGGCGCAGCGACCTCGGTCCGATCTCGGTCTTATTTATTATAATGGAATGGGATTCGACCGAAACTTGACTTACCGGATAGTATGAATGCACACACATATTTTTACTTGATAATATTTTATCAGACCGAAATCGGATCGAGAACGAATTGTGAACGACATTATAATGAGGATTAGCCCTAAAAGGTAAAAAACGCTATAGATGTGCCAACTCGGAAAAAAACTACTTGAGTTAACTCGTCTTGAAATTAACGCAACTCGATTTAAAACTCGAGTTAGCAGGACGTAACAGAGTAAATAAATTATTACATATTACTTTTTTATAAATTATTTTTTCTATCTAACTCTATGTTGGGTTGGGAAAACTATCATTACTTAACTAAGTGGGTAGGATTGAAATAAAAAAGCTATATTTAGTATGTAACACTAACTTATTTATTTTTGTTTTTAGTCTTAGTTATAGTAATCACCTACTACTGACTACTACTGGTACTAATACTATTGACTGCTAGCTTTGTGTTTTGGAACAACAGTTTATAATGAGGATTATCTCGGATCATTTGCCCTAAAAGTGTTTTATAAAAGAAAAAAATTAAAAAAAATTATCCTTGATTAAGAATCAAAACGCAGATGCGTTGTCACCCCTGAGGACTAAACTGGAATGCCTCGTTTCCAGTAAAAAGGGTCTCCGGTTCTCTACACTCACCATACGAAACACAGCAGCATTAAGCTACTATTTTACGCTGGTATTCTGTGAGAGCGTGGTCCTTCCCCGGTCGAGCCGACCCATTCGTGCTACAACTATAACATGCAGCATGGCTCTACCACGTAAATGATATCCTTATAAATTTCTCGATCAAAAACTTCTTTCCTGTTTGCTGCTACTATTATCGGCAAGAAATTTTCATTGAAATAATCTTCCATTTAATGGATACTTCTTTTCTGATTTGAATGGACTCATCTTGGTAAGTCCCCCCCCCCCACCCATTTCTGTTGCCGAGCAGCAGTGCGAGCACTGCTGAGTTCCGGTCTGACTAGAGAGCCAGAGGTACTAGAGAGCTAGAATATTTACAGGCTATGTGGTATTCCATCTTAGTCCTCAGGGGCGACAACGCGTCCGTAGACTACTTTGTTTAATAGTTACAGATGTTTATAGGCTTTAGTAGCAACTAGCCATCAGATGGAATATAATTTCGTTTGTCCTTTCCGTTTAAAAAAAATATAATTGAGAAACTTTTTTTACTAAATAGAAAGTGTTTACATACTTTATCTGTTTGACCCTAAATGCAGAATAGAAATGATTCTCATATTTATTCATCTCGGACATGCAAAACGCTTAACAAAATTTACAAAGTTAAGATTTACACATTTTTTAAGCAATGTTATATTAAATCTTACATACCTTCAGATAGCAGTCTATCTCTTCAATTGTAAATAAGTCTCTATCAACGACGCTAGCAGTCTCGATTTTATAGTTTAATCGTTTGATTGCTTTCCATTATTCAAACACCAGACTTAATATCGAAATCTTATTTATTATCTGCAATAAAACTACAATGTTTTACGTATCTTAGCGAAATTTTACTTCTCATTTATATCAAACATTAATATATGACAAGTGGCGACAACCCTAGTGAATTTTACTATATATTTACTGTATACATACGTCTGTTGCCTAGATGGATAGGCAGAGACAACGGAATTTCATTGGACACGATCGTCCTCCTCTCTAGCCTCATTCACGTGCATACACCTACGTAGACATTCTCGTCGGTTGAGGGTACTCTTAAATCCTTAATATATCACCAATTTCGTTGATTTACTTCCATCTAGGGCGTAACTTAACCTACTCTACCATTCACGTCTGCACCATAAATACGAGTATGATTTTCCACTATTTCCTCATTCATTCATTCTACAGGACAAAATCACCGAAGCATTCCTTCTTCGGTGATTTTTTCTAGTCACAACATCTTGCAAACCACACTTTTCTCTTATCACACAATGTTACACCCTGACAGGAGTCAGAATCACCCCCAACATAATCGTATTATTCGTATCGTATTTATTTTACTCTGCCGTTCTACTAACTAATTTCAAAATATTTTTTAAGTATTTAAGTACATAAATTAGCCTAAGAAATACGTGGGGAATTCGCCGAATGATATATCTGTAACCTACAGGTTATGATATATCCGTAAGCTACAGGTTACAGATATATCATAAATACTCCTGGTAAGACACCTACGCTGCAGCGTGGGTGTCTTACCAGGAGTATATATTTATTAGATATAAAGATAGAGTAAATAAAGATGTAAAGTATAGTAAAGTAAAGTTAGAGCCTATATACGTCCCACTGCTGGGCTCAGGCCTCCCCTCATTTCTGAGAGGGTTTAGGGCAAGGAAGTGTCCGCCGCGCTGCCCAAATGCGTGTTGACGAACTTCACATGTCTTCGAAATATTTTTTTTCTTATTCCTCAGACATGCAGGTTTCCTCACGATGTTTTCCTTCACCGCCGAGCACGTGGTAAATCAGCACTTAAAATTGCAATTAACAATTTCATTGGTGCCGGCGGGAATCGAACCCGGGTTACTCGCGTTCTGTTATATTTACAGCGAGCGTTAACCACTGAGCTACCACGGCTCTTGAATGAAAAATAATGATGGATCATCTTTATTTACTCCAACTTTCGTAGGGTTTACTGGTAGAGAATGCCATAGGGCATTAAGTCCGTCCGTCCGCCGAAGTTTTGTAACCACTAGTTGAAGGTGCAATAAAGGATAAATAAATAAATACTTAGTATATATATATATATATATATATATATATATATATATATATATATATATATATATATTTATATCTCAATTTATTTTCGGTCGGCATAGCTTGTCTTCCTCTTCAATTTTCTCTTATTAGCCACTGGTTGTGCCAAAACACATATTTTGTAGACTATATTATCTGGTCGTATTCCCTTCCCCATCACTTCCGCCTCCTTCCTGTATGGGCATGTCCAATAGAAGGCCAGATATGGTGGCGTCATTTCGAGCGCCCAATAAGACACGCTGACCGAAAAGTGAAAGGTTACCGGCCGACGAGAGAGTCGACGTGCCGCCTCCACGCCGGGCAGTCGCAGACCAACGCTAGATGTGATAGCACCTCTTTGGCAGTTACGCCACAGAACAACCTAATTGTGACCGCTTTGCATAGTGCAATTTATCGTCGTGCATCACCGCAGCTGCAACATAGCACCATCAATCTCAGGCCTGAGTAAAAGGCCGCCAGAGGATCAACGCCCAAGTACCCACCATTTTCTGGTTCCTCCGAGCCGGATTCGTAGACCTCCTGTGACCGCACCAGCCATCATCTCTTAACTCGCTCTTTTCTTACGCATATCACCCCTCACACGGTCGGTCCATCTTTTCTTAGTTCTACTCTCTTATCCATCCACTTTCATAGCCAATATTCTTCTTATTACATGGTTTAGTTCCCTTTGAGTAATAATAATTTTACGTAGTAGAGCCACACTTCAGCTACATTATGGTTGTAGCCCGAATGGGTCGGTTCAATCGGGGAAGAACCACGCTCTGTCAGAATACCAGCGCAAAATAGCAGCTTAATGCTTCTGTGTTTCTTATGATGAATGTAGAGAACCGGAGACCCTTTATAATGGATACGAGGCATCTTTAGAGTCCTCAGAGGTTATGCATCTGCATTTTGATTCTTAATCGAAGATAAATGTAGATAATGTCTATGGGCCACAGCATCCACTTACCATCAGGTGGACTGCGTGCTCGTATGTCACCCTCATTCTATAAAAAATATGCTCATACCATAGTAACAGGCGTCCTGGGCTAAAATAAGGCTAAAAAGACAGTGAAAGTGATATACTATGTGGGCACAGAATACGCGATAGAAAGTAACTCAAAAGGTGCGAGACATCTATATGTGATATGTACGTCTCGTCTATAATCTATCGTCGATAGACTTTCTAACGAGTTTTAATAGTTAAAGTTACAGGTTATATACGCCCCAGTGCTGGGACAACCCTCCTCTCATTTCTGAACTTATTTAGGGCAAGGAAGTGTCCGCCGCGCTGCCACAATGCGTGTTGGCGAACGTCACATGTCTTCAAATTATTTTCTTATTTCTTAGACATGCTGGTTTCCTCACGGTGCATTATTTCACAGCCGAGCACATGGTAAATCAGCAATTAAGGGTTGCAATTAACAGTTTCTTTTGTGCTGACGGGTATCGAATCCGGGCTGCTCGCGTACTGGATTTTCAGCAAGCGCTCACCATCTGTGCTACTACGGCTCTAACGAGTTTTATGATTTTTTGCTGATGTTTTTAGTTAAAATAATATTATTATTAATAATATTATTTATAGATATTATAGATTAGATACTCTCCATAAATCATTTGCCGTTGTGGCTCAAGAGCTAAGTGGCTGATTGAGCGGCCCATGTAAACTGTTACGTGTTGATGAAGAATGTATGATACCTAATCGTTACAAGTATGCCTTAAGCATAGCACTTAAAGATTAGAAGATCGGATGTTCAGTTAATAACCATATGTCAAATCCTCACAATTTGAACACCCCTTGAAACTGTATGACGACTTGGGTAGACTTTTCATCTCATTTCAAGCTGTTTGCTGTTCGAAGCTGTCGGAATATCGCGGTATCAAGGTATCCCAAATCACGAACTCTTAATGCGCTCAATGACCTCTTGGACGCTGCACTAAACTGCGAACTGTTTGAAGATGAATGGAAAGTAATTCCGTCGTAATGCTTGCGGTATTGTTTGATAGGCACATTAATGCATGATATAAGTACTTTTAGCCTTGATCTTTATATTGGCTTTTGCATTATAATTTTTTTTTTAATTTTAATTGGACATTTTCGTTACAACTTGAAAAAATTCCAATGCTGAATATAGATCTCCCCCATTGATTATCTCAGAGGGGGTCATATTGGCCAAAGTTGCCACGCTGTTGGCAACCGCGGTTTTTTATTTTACAACACACCGCCAAAAACCATAACTTTTACAAGTATTTATTCGGAAAAAAGTATTAAATATAAATGTTCATGGTATTGTTAAATTATCAGCTCTTTATTTACGTCACAGCGGCATCAATACCAATTTGTATACGTCAGAAATATGATTAAAGTGAAGAAAATTCAGTGCAGTAATAACAGTAATTAATTAAACTACATCGACCACGTAAATATACGAATTGTTTGGAAAAAAGTGTATTTTAAACAATAAAATATAAGTTGTTTCAAGATAAAAAAGGAATGAGACAGCGTAATAATATAGTTGACATCGACATCTTATAGTGTATAAATGCTTTTTAATCATTTAAACTGCTAACTAATTATCTGTGTGAATCAATGATTTTGCGATTCAGTATAATTACAAAGCACTTGTCAGGCAGATTACAGGGTGATTCATTACGAACTTTGTGCCTGAGTTCAAGGTTGTTTTACGGTTCCATACGTCAAAATAATTCCACAGTCGTGTCCTATGGTCGTGTCACATCTTTTGAGCATGGCTCTACCACGTCAAAAATCATTACACAAATCAAAAGTTAAATTAATTAAATATGCAGTTTAATCACTTCATTATGTAAATAGTTATGTATGTATATGTTTTATGATAGCTCGACAATTTTTGTCCAAGATACCGACCGAGATAGCGATGCGACAATGTTGAAAAGATAAGTTAGTAGTTACTATTATTTATTCTGTGCTTATGCTTAGTCGGTTACCGCTTCTTTGCTGCACCTCAATATAGTAGTAATCGTAATATTCTTTGTTTTGAATTTAAGGTGGAGTATTCTATTGTGGCTACGAATAAATATGATTTCTTTCTTTCTTTGCAGAGTTCCAGTTTGAGGTTTCGAAGGGCATTATATTTGCTTTTTAGACGTTAAGGTGTGGTACTACTAAATTTAACAGTAAACCACCGTTACAGTTACTTAAAACTACTTTTACGGATTTTATCGCGTTTAATTTTAATTTTAATTATTTTAATTTTAATTCACACATGGTCACGGGGGACTGAGGTGACTGACGTCCCGATGTCATTGTTAAACCCGGAGTACCTTCAGTTTTTTTTAAAATGTTGTTTACGGTCCGATCTAAGCATTACAAATAAAGAAAACGTCGGGAATTAAAAACAAAAATAATTAAAATTATTTAGACGACTCCGTGGCGCAATGGCTTTAGCAATGAGTGGCTGCGCTGGGGGTCGCGGGTTCGAATCCCGCACGGAACAAGTATTTGTATGACCTACAAATAGTTATCTCGGGTCTGGATGTTTGTCCTTGTGCAATTTATGTTTGTAAACTGCCCCCACGATAAAAGAGAAAATCTTAGTGTTGCGGTAACATTTAAAAAAAATTAAAATTAAACGTGATAAAATCCGTAAAAGTAGTTTTAATCAATGTGTAGTGTTCCCGTAAATATAAGAAATCGTTACAGTTACCGTTATAGCCTATTAAAGTCCACTGCTGAACGTAGGCCTCATAGGTATTTGCCATAGTTACCACGCTTGGCAAGCGGGTTGGTAACCGCTAGTTTATTACAGTTATTAAGACCCTGCTGCCCATCTCCCGCCTTGTTTCCCTCTGTCGCCTCATAAGACACCCACGGCGTGATATGGGACCGTGGATATACCTACACCGACACTACACGGTTTAGAAAATTACTAGCATCAAAATATTCACAATATAATATAAGTACAGCGAAGGTTTTAATTTGTCGTTCTATACAAACAGAAAAGGCGGCTAATGAAATGTATCATTCAGACAGACGTAACAAAATGAAACTATTTTCTCATGTCACCGCCACTGTCGTTTGCTAACGCAACTGTATCTTGCAAAATATCACTTCCTACAATTGCTTCCCTTCGCTGTTAACACTCCGTAATTTGAGATGTGCTATGGTTTTTATTTTATTATGTAACACGCTCAATGATATTAACGATGCATTGTGTAAGGCAATTATAGATATAATATTATAAGTATATATTATGATATAATTTGTTGCATAAGGGATATCGCCGTGTGCATTACTGATAAATATTCTCAATCTAACCGTGTATTGGCAGCGTAACAAAATTCACTACACCATTTTTCATCCCGCGCGTCAGATGTAAACTGGAACTGGAGATGGGTAGCAGTATCTTTCTGATAACCACTCAATGATAAGCTGCGGTTGCGAACTTATCTGTCATTTCATTTCGTTTCATTTTTGAAGTGAAAACTTCTTCAGCGGCGTTGTACACTTTTTTGTAATGGGTAAAAAATGTTAAACTTGCGTCAGGACACGTGACCCTGATCGAAAATTCGTAAGACGGATGGAAAGAGAGAGAGAGAGACAGCCGGCGCATCGTAGGAGAGAAAGTATCCCCCTCTCTTTCTACGGCGCGGCGAAAATGTATGCCTGCGCTTGCTGTTTCGTTTAGGCGGCGCAAAATTATTTTTTAATTCGTGCAAAATTATTCCCTAACTATTCCAAAATATCAAAAATGCACAACGTAAATATTAAAGTTTTCACTTCTACCGGCACTCCCGGAGTGCAACCCGTCGTTTTTTTTTATAGAATAAAGTGACAAACGGGCACACAATCCACTTGATGGTAAGTGGATGCTGTGGCCCAAAGACATCTACATCTATCCTCGATTACGAATCAAAATGCAGATGCGTTGTCACCCGTGGGGACTAAGATGGAATGCCTCGTTTCCAGTAAAAAAAGTCTCCGGTTCTCTACACTCACTAAACGAAACACAGCAGCATCAAGCTACTATTTTACGCTGGTGTTCTGTGAGAGCGTGGCCCTTCCCCGGTCGAGCCGACCTATTCGTGTTACAACTATATACTACTGAATATAACTGCATCATGGTTATACCACGTATAAAAAAAATCTTCCTTCAATATTTTAGTTATTACGGTCTAAATTAATACAAGATTTTATTATAAAAGGTATTATTGTTACCTATTAATATTTTTCTTTTTTTAAAACGCTACTATGTATATACTACTGTCAGTCTACTACTGTTGGTCACCCACCATAAGAAATCATTACACTGCTATTTTCGATTGGCGTTGTGATGACAGATAGCTATATATTCATAACTCAAATCGCAAAATATTAGTGATAATAGACAGCACCACAGAAAAAATAATTACGTAATAAATAGTACTACGTAAGCACTACCAATACCAATAAAAGGGTAACAGCTCTGCGCTTGCCAACTCGTCTATACAATATTGTGAGTACTGGCGGCTTATTACATCCTCAATTTCTTTTTTTAAACAAATAAAACTTACACCCACAGTAGGATTTTCTCCTGTATGCTGTTTATTTTTTCTTGTTGATAATTCGGTTTTTATTGAATGTCAGTGTTAAAATATAAATAGACAAGTTCGAATTTAACTTATTTGTGACTAGACATAATGAAACAGAATAAACCCTTTACATAACTTACAATATGTTTTACAAATAAGGGTGATGGTTAGTTGACACTCTGGCTCACAGACATTTACATTTATCCTCAAATAAGTATCAAAACGCAGATGCGTTGTCACCCCTGAGAACTAAGATGAAATGCCTTGTTTCTAGTAAAAAGGGTCTCCGGTTCTCTTCACTCATTTAACACTGTAATTCTGTGAGAGCATCGTCTTTCACCGGTCGAGCCGTTCCATTCGTGCTAAAGCCGTAGCGTAATTCTACCACGTAGAAAATTGAGCAAAATGCAGCGCTAGTCGATATTTGTGAGGTTTTTAGGAGCTATCTACTTGTCATTAAAAGATATATCAACTAATAAAAAATGTATTAAATTTCTACATAATCTTGATTCCATAATAGTCAATTCCAATTTTTTAAACGGAGTAAATACTTGACGAAGCTTCCTACAACTAAACCACAGAAATGCGAAATAATTATTGATAACATGCATCTCCTCACAAAGTAAGCATTATTTTATTTTGCGATTGACATTAATGGAGAGGCAATTTAGTAATGAAAATTTTGATCAATTTAATTTTTTCAAAGGACTAAAATGTGATTTTATAAAGAAAATGTTTTAAAATTAGGGCGTATTTCTGCGATATATTGTAGCGAGAGCGTGGAATGTATGGGACCGAATATCGCGTAAGAAATACGCCCAAATTTTAGGAATTATTTCAATTAAAATAAAAACCGAACTTAAGAAATTAAATAAAATGTGAATAATATAGATTTTTAAATTATCTATATATATCGAACATTAATAATGTGCTTTTAGATGTAGTTTATTTCTCATAACTAATGAGATAATAGTTTTGATCGGAGTATCGCCTTAATTAATAAAATAAAATATTTGTCGCTGCTCCTCATTTCCCGCCTGAGTAATTTATCTATACAAGGTGATAAACCTTCGTATATCGGACATTTTGTGGTAGACCTCATATCACCATGGCTGTAGGAAAGTGATCGATCTTAAGAGGGTAGTGCAGCTAACAGCACCGCCCAGCATCCGCAGGGAAACGAGTAAGTCAGGACTGCGGGGCGGGAGCTGGCTGATGTTAAAAGAGCTCCAAGAATTTCGATCTCACAAACCCATGATGGGAACAGCGTAATCATCAAGGGCGAGGTCAACGGAATGCCGTGTAAACTGACCACAGATTCGTTCACACCTCTACTAAACGGAAAATGGTTAATTTTACCACCTTGCAAGGCGGGGTTATGAAGAAACAACGCAAAGACTTTAGTTATCTTCGTAACAGTCTTTAGAAGTTCACTGCTGAATGACATGTTCCTCCATAGATTGCCTCATAGAGGAAATCGATTTTAGTTGCAACGAACCGCATGTTTTTGATATTTTGTGTTGTAATCAGTAAGATGCTGCTGCCTATGTCCGGTTTCAGGTTCCCCCTATCGCCTCTTATGACACCCAAGGGGATATATAGGGTAGTGGATGTTCATATACCACCACTAAATATGTTCCTATAGTGATTTCTTATGTTTACGCGAACACTACACATTAAAATAATAAAAATAATAAAGTTTTTACGGATTTTATCGCGTATATTAACTTTTTTATAAACCCAACGTTTCGGGTTTACAAAAAAAGATTAAAAAAAACTATCTGTGGTAACCGCGGTTAACTATGACATCTGGACGTTGAACATCTCAGTCCCCCTCGTGACCATGGGTGCTGTAAAGTTCTACTCGAAACGTCGGGTATATAAAAAAGGTTAATATACGCGATAAAATCCGTAAAAACTTATATTGTTTAAATAAACACGCTTCTGTTACGTTCGAAACGACTTATGTTTCTGCAATATTAAAATACGCTAGGGCTTGATTTTTTTATAAAATAAGGGTGACAAGCGAGCACACAGTTTACCTGATGGTAAATAAATGCTATGGCTCAAAATAATCTACATACATCCACGATTAAGAAACAAATTGCAGAATGCGTTGTCACCCGTAAGGACTAAGATGGATAGCCTCGTTACCATTAATAGAGTTTTAGAGTTATATATATATATATATATATATATATATATATAAGATAGTTAGAGATTTGTTTGATTGAAAAACACTAATAAGATCTTGGATCTCGGAACATTATTAGACATATCAGTTGCCGTCTGTTATAGGGTATCCGGTTCCCCTCTACACTCACCATACGAAAGTACGAAACACGGCAAAGCCAATCCATACCACCCCGGTTAAGCCGACTCATTCCTGCTGCAGCTTTAATATAAATGCAGCATGACTCTACCACGTTAAATATATTAAATTAATATAATGGAATATTCCTTTACGTGGGTACTTGCGCGAAAAGAAATAGACATTTAAATGCGCTGAAGGTAAATAAGTAAATTTAAACATCAAAGTATCGATCGAAATCGCCATGCAATAAATTTAACCTTATAGTTTAATGAACTCATACTTACGTCATTCAAGCGATGCGTAATTAGCTCGAATCTATATTTTCTTGACAATGTCCTTGATTGTGTCAAAAAGAGATTTAATGCGAAACTGTAAAATTTCTTTCTTGTAAACTTTTTATGAAATACTTTACTATACTGTCTGTAAAAATACTCTTTAATCTTGTTTATTAAAGAGTATTTTTTTACAGAATAAGCAAGCAAATATGGGGATTGTTACGAAATTGGGAATAAAATATTTTGGATATTGTAATACTCATTATCATTTACTAACATTATGTACATAATTATAAGTTAAAAACATTTATTGAACAAGATCATTTTTATTACTACAAAAAATACATTTATAACTGCCAAATATTTTCGTGACACTTTCTTTTGTATTTGCATCCATTTGTATATGGGTAAGCAATTTATTAAAAAAAATTGAGGGAAACATAAGACCGTTATTTAAATTCAACTTTAGTTTGTAACTTATATTGTAACTAAAGAGTAGAGTAGTTTAATAAGTACAATAAAACACGCTAGCCTCATCCGCATGTATTGTACAGCAAACTCAGTGGAGTGCGCTGGCACACGTTTGCGCCGCCCACTTTCCCGCAAGGTCCCCGCCGTTGCCCTTGCTCTGCACTGCATTCGTTTCCCAACTGTTAGACTCTTTTAACTGTGCTATATAGTTAGTATCAAAAAGTCATTACATTTTGGTTAGTACATTCTTCAAAAGTAAATAAAATATCATAGAATGGTGTGTCAAAATAATTAAACAATAGTAAACAAATACAAATATAATATTCAAATACAATTATAATATAAAATTCAATAAGCTGAAATGGCAATAAGCCGGCCATATATCACTAACAATTAACAAGGAAAGTTAGGGAAAGTTTCTCAAGAAAGATTCTCAAGTAGCACCGAAAGGCGAAGTATAGAGCAGCAGCCTTCCGATGGAGTAACGATCTGGTAGGAAATGTAATAATATAAAAAATCCTGCTTTAATAAAATATCGATACTAAATTTATGTGACATTTCGCAGGAAGTTATAATCAATTCAACGCCTAATATTGTTCAGTGGGTGTTGTATCGCTTCCAACTTTAATATTATAGAGGTCGTTAATGAATATCAAGAAGAGAATAGGTCCGAGTATGCTACCCTGGGGCACACCGTAAGATATAGAAAGTTCATTACTCCTATCTTTACTCTTTAAGTCTGGCCTGAAAGGTAGCTACGGAAATATTCGAGTTGAGAACCCCTGATACCTATATTTTCTAGTTTTAATGAGAGAGTAAGCACGATGAGCAGCGTCAAAATTGTGTAAAGGATATTTGGTACTGCGATCGTCAATCTACTTGCTTAGCGTGACATGACAATTAAAGCAAATACAAAAGGCTATGCCCAAAATTAGAAGAACAGTTTTTTAAGATTGGTCTTTATGTAAGTACTCGTAAGGGTAAAAATCGAGCTCTCAGTCAACCTAACGGTAAGTGGATGTAATGGCCTATAGACACCTACTTAACCTCGATTAAGAACTTTTTTATAAACCCAACGTTTCGGGTTTACAAAAAAAGATTTAAAAAAAGAACTATCTGTGGTAACCGCGGTTAACTATGACATCTGGACGTTGAACATCTCAGTCCCCCTCGTGACCATGGGTGCTGTAAAGTTCTACTCGAAACGTCGGGTATATAAAAAAGGTTAATATAAAAAACGCGATAAAATCCGTAAAAACTTATATTGTTTAAATAAACACGCTTCTGTTACGTTCGAAACGACTTATGTTTCTGCAATATTAAAATACGCTAGGGCTTGATTTTTTTATAAAATAAGGGTGACAAGCGAGCACACAGTTTACCTGATGGTAAATAAATGCTATGGCTCAAAATAATCTACATACATCCACGATTAAGAAACAAATTGCAGAATGCGTTGTCACCCGTAAGGACTAAGATGGATAGCCTCGTTACCATTAATAGAGTTTTAGAGTTATATATATATATATATATATATATATATATATATATATATATATATATATATATATATATATATATATATAGATAGTTAGAGATTTGTTTGATTGAAAAACACTAATAAGATCTTGGATCTCGGAACATTATTAGACATATCAGTTGCCGTCTGTTATAGGGTATCCGGTTCCCCTCTACACTCACCATACGAAAGTACGAAACACGGCAAAGCCAATCCATACCACCCCAGTTAAGCCGACTCATTCCTGCTGCAGCTTTAATATAAATGCAGCATGACTCTACCACGTTAAATATATTAAATTAATATAATGGAATATTCCTTTACGTGGGTACTTGCGCGAAAAGAAATAGACATTTAAATGCGCTGAAGGTAAATAAGTAAATTTAAACATCAAAGTATCGATCGAAATCGCCATGCAATAAATTTAACCTTATATTTTAATGAACTCATACTTACGTCATTCAAGCGATGCGTAATTAGCTCGAATCTATATTTTCTTGACAATGTCCTTGATTGTGTCAAAAAGAGATTTAATGCGAAACTGTAAAATTTCTTTCTTGTAAACTTTTTATGAAATACTTTACTATACTGTCTGTATCCTTTAATCTTGTTTGATTAAAGAGTATTTTTTTACAGAATAAGGGTTACCAAATGACCACACTATCCTCTTGATGGTATGTGGATGCTATGGCCCATAGACATCCACATCTACCATCGATTAATAATAATAATGCAGATGCGTTGCCACCCCCGAGGATTAAGATGAAATGCCTCGTTTCCAGTATAAAGAGTCTCCGGTTCTTTTCACTCACAATTAGGGTTGCCAGATGAGTCGCGAAAAAAATACCGGACAACCCCAAACGGGGGGGGGGTGTAAGCTAGTTCGAACAAAATACGGGTTTTTTTGTACTAATAGTTTTTATTTATTAATCTACATCACATAAATCAACTTAATTAGTAACAAAATATAATGCAGTCATAAAATTGTGGTCGCCAAGACTATGCTTACTTTGAGAAAGTCTTTATTAAACAATGGTAATAGTATTATAATCTACTACTTACTTAACAAAATAAGGGTAGGAACTTCAGAAAAAAATAAAATCACCTAAAACTAGATAGGTATGTTTAACAAAAATAATAGGAACTTCCAATTAACAAATAATAAAGTTGAATCATTCTTCTAAAACTAATTTATGTTTGAACCTACTTTCTTCTTTTTAACATATTTTGCATTTGACGCAACCGCTTTTAATAGTGTTTTATTTGATACAACACGTTCTTTAAAATCAGTGCAGCTCGAGTTTATGTTGAAAAAAACACACAGTTCACTTTTCACAGTCTCTAGACCAAGGCGGTTTCGTTCATTGGTCCATAGATTCCCCATCACACTGAAAATGCGCTCGACGAAGGCGTTCGATACAGGAATGCTGCATACATGTTGAACCAATTTGAGAAGATTTGGCGCTGATTCTTTACTAAAAAAGCTGCACCACATATCCACTGACTTTCCCTCCAGGGACTGGTAAACACTACTAAGTATAGCCAACTCTGAGTAGAGTGCTTCCGGTGGAGTGTCGTTGCTTCTCGTTAGAGTCCACAATTCAATTAGTTGGTCCAGAGTTGGTACACCGCGTTCAAGGTCCAAGCAACTGAAGCTTCTGAACACCGAGTTTTCGAACTGGAACCACTTTTCCAAATAAGCAACAGCTCGTTGATAAGCAATCAGGGCGTGTTTTTTTAAACTCCTGTGTTTCTTCATCCGATAGGTACTTTTTATTCATGGCCATACGCACTTTCATTCCGAAGTGTTCATCATAAATTTTTTTCACTATTGTGTCCCGGAATTGTGTCATAATACTGTGTAGACTAAAAGCTAATGTGTCGTTATTTTCCAGTAATAGTAAAACTTCCTGGAATGACGCCATGAAGTTGTGCGTGAAGTATAGATAGAGTTCAGTATAAGTTGGGTTCGTTTCTGTTGTGGGATTATCTTTTTGGTCTTTTATAATAGCCCATATAGCCGGTGAACAATTATTGACGCCTAGTTCGAGAAAGTATTTTTTTAACGGCCCCCACGATGACAAAACTCTATCCAGGGCTTTGAACAAGCTTAACCACCTAGTGGGTACATGGCGAAGGACCTCTTTGAATTTACTTTCATAAAATTCGAAGCACTCTTTCAGGTCTTGTCTCTTCTTTGCTGCATGGGGAAATTCTGAAAATGTTTTCAGAACGATGTTGTCTACGTCAACTGGCAACATCTCCATCATCATCAACAGTTACTCTGCTCCAAGAAAGATCTGCTTCTTTCTACTACTCTTCTACTTTGGACAGGTGATTTTTTATAGATCGCGAGTCTTCGAATGGATCTTCGTAGAAATCTAAAATTTTTCGGCACATTCCAGATTTTGCTGTAAAATACTGAACGGCAACTGGGAACAACTTCTTGTTTCCTTTATTCGACACATCAGTAGCGACGGAAAAAGGCCTAACTTCTTTCAAATCCTCTTGGACCAGTTCCATTGAATAAGTTTACAGAACTTGATTCACAATGGCAGTGCATTTGGTGCGCCCTCCGGTCATTTATTTCACGATTTCCGAATCTGTGATGGTTTGTTTTCTGACCTTTAATGAACAATCTTGAGCCAAATAGGAGATGTGATGTTTTACAGAGTGAAAAATATCTGCTAACTCGGCAAGGCTTACTTTTTCACTCTGTGCGCTTCCTTTAGGCGTAAAGAAAGAGTCCATTCTTTGGGACTTGGCTTGCGCACTTTCCGCCTCTTTATGCTTTTTTGTAGAGGCATGCTGGTTTACCCCCTTCAAAACTTCAGCCACAGCAAATTCATTTCTACAAATTTTACAGTAAGCTCTAGTGTCGACGTTGGCTTTAGTTATCCAAGAATATTTATTTTCCCAGTCTTTATTATAATGGCACATTCGTCTTATTTTCTTTGGCGGTGTTGCAGAACTGGTGGAAGCTTATTCTTCCTCCATTTTCCATTAGCTTTGTGTAAAACTTAACAAACAGTCAAAAACACAAACATACACTCAACTTCGACGAACAACTTTGCTTGTTTCAACGAGTAGGTACTTAGGTCAACTGCGTAACACTCCCGAACGTTGCGTAATCTAATTATCGACTAGGTAAACAAAACTCGAAAAATCAAAACAAAACACACCGGACGCGCGCGGGTGGGGGAGTGGACGCAGGCAGCGAGTACGAGTGAGTGAGACGGGTATACAGTGGTGAAGTGAGAGCCCGCAGACGCAGATACAAACAGCGAGCGAGGAGCGCGCGCGAGTTTTGCGTTTTAGGGATTTCATATGCCTACTTTTGTAGGCGCTTGTGACCAGTAGTACCGACTTTCCTCAAAATACCGGACATTGTTCTGTCCGGTATGACCATTTATATTTTACCGGACAGGCCTCGAAAATACCGGACTGTACGCTTAAATACCGGACATCTGGCAACCCTACTCACAATACGGAACACAGCCGCATTGAATTGCTCTTTTACGCTGTTATCCTGTGTGAGCGTGGTTCTTCCTCGTTCGAGCCGACCTGTTCGTGCTAACAATAATATAGCTGCAGCATGGCTCTACCACGTATAAAATTACAGTATTCAGTCAGTGCTGTGCATATGTGACACCCTTAATTTTCAGATCTATCATACTAAACATCATTCTTACAAAAACTTGGAACGCTTAAATGTATATAAATTCCTCTACGTTTTTGTGTTCATATGACACCTATTTTAAGCATTTTAGAGAGCAATGTATGAAAAATTGGCAAAATTTGTGGAGCACTTGTATCTACCGGCATATGTACTTACGTTGTAGAGCGAAGTTAAATTTTATCAACACTCATTCCGACTTCAGGGTGAGCATCACGCACCTCGGAAAGTGTCCCGAAGCGCGTTTTTTTCCAGTTTTAAAGAAATCTGTACAAGATACATGAAAAGTGCGTCAATACAAAATTATCTTTGATAAATTTGATATCAATCTCTTATACACACAAAAGCAATATCGCTTCATTTATAGATTTTTTTGATTAAAGTTTAATTTTCTCAAATATCCCATTTGACCGCCAATATATGTATCAGTATAATAAAGAATAGAATATGCTTTTTAAAAAGAGCTATTACTTATTTAAATTCCTATATACCACGTTGCTATGTTATTTTGAAAATTTAGTTGACTCGGTCATTCAGCGAAATATAGCAAAAAATCGAAAAATTAAGATGAGTATAGATTGTATAATATTGCGTACAATATTTAAAAAAGAGCCCTTTGTTTTATTTACTGGTTCTTTCCAAGACAATTTTTTTTTCCTAAACCAGTAGTAAAAACGTAAAAGACTATCAACAAGTAGTACTTGTCATCTATATTGAATAAAAAATCTACATGCAGAGGCAGACGTTTTTCATTTTGTAGTTGTTATAAGGAAGACGATGCTGCCCATCTCCTGGGCTGTTTCCCTTTTCCACTGCATAGTTATTTCATCCAGCTTCCAAGGATATTCTCAATTAATTAATCCTATCATGTTATTTATTTATTTATTTAAAAAATATGTTATCACGAAGTATATGGTTTCAACTTCGTATTTAAGTCCTAGAAATGCTATAAATAGCACGTATAACTTATACGTCGCAGCACGTAACTCTAGCGCTGAACGAAACATGGAGGGGATAGCTGCGAATGTCGTATTAGTACGGGGGACGGAATACGACTGAGAGCCAATCACCGCGTGGAAACAATACGCACAGCCAATCATGCGCAATAATGCGCAACACGGCCAATTATGCGCAATAATGGTCACTACTTGACTGTCGTGCCGCGAGTTGTAAAGTAACATTCGGAGATAATTAGATACCTATTCATATACTTGTTACGTAGGCTCCGTTTTGGCAACGGTAGTGACGGCTGGTGTGAACGTATTTAATAATATATACTTACACTTACGTAACAACGAAACGTAAAATGAAATTATTGTTTACGTAATTTATTATCTTACTAGCTTTTCCCTCGGGGTCAAGTAAGGGCTGGAAATGACAGCCTCGTTAGTCTTGTGGTTGTAAACGTGGTTACTATCCATGAAGTACCGAGTCCGTTTGTCCCCTGGTTCGAATCCTAGATCGAACCAAAATCAGTTATTGGGTTTTTCTAACAATACATTCTCAGTAGCAGCCCGGAGTCAGCAAATTGGTGGTGTTTCACCCCCGTGGCTTGGAAAGCACCTATAGCCATAAGACCTGCACGTGATCTCTCTCCGATCGTATCGCTTACCGTCCCATCGGACTATGAGAGTGAGGGATTAGTACACTTCTGCTTGTGCATATACACGGGCACCATTATCCTGCCCTGTGCAGATAGCTATTTTCCATTAAGGCTGGTCGCCGTGACAAAATGGCACCTGCTCTGAATGACGTTAAACATCAAACTAATTTTCTTATTAGTGCATTTAATTGAAATCACCATTGTCTTCGTAGACAGAACAACGTTGTCGCATATAGTTAGTTAGTTGGTGCCATGTCGTATAATTGAACCCTGGTAGCTCCGGGGCATAGGCGCTTGCTGTAAATTCGAGCGATGCTCGCCGTCAACAAATAATTTTTATTTGAATTTTCAGTGCTAATTTAACACGAACTCAGCAGTGAAGAAAAAACATCGTGAGGAAACCTGTCAAATTGTGCGGTATGTCTGAGTTATTAAAAAAATTCAAGACATGTGAATTTTTTTTAATAACTCAGACATGACTATGTGGCGGACACACGTAATGGGCCAGCGCGGTGGACATTTCCTTGCCCTAAAATCCTTTAAGAAATGAGAAGAGATCTTTATATACACAGTTTAAAGGGATAACAGTTGAGAAACGCCTTTGATGTCCCGCATAACCACCTCTGATATTAAACCGGCGATGCCCGTGTAGGTATTTACTATTTATGTCGTCGTCATCGCAAATATGGGGATTGTTATGAAATTGGGAATAAAATATTTTGGATATTGTAATACTCATTATCATTTACTAACATTATGTACATAATTATAAGTTAAAAACATTTATTGAACAAGATCATTTTTATTACTACAAAAAAATACATTTATAACTGCCAAATATTTTCGTAACACTTTCTTTTGTATTTGCATCCATTTGTATATGGATAAGCAATTTATTAAAAAAAAATTGAGGGAAACATAAGACCGTTATTTAAATTGAACTTTAGTTTGTAACTTATATTGTAACTAAAGAGTAGAGTAGTTTAATAAGTACAATAAAACACGCTAGCCTCAACCGCATGTATTGTACAGCAAACTCAGTGGAGTGCGCTGGCACACGTTTGCGCCGCCCACTGCCCCGCAAGGTCCCCGCCGTTGCCCTTGCTCTGCACTGCATTCGTTTCCCAACTGTGACTCTTTTAACTGTGCTATATAGTTAGTATCAAAAAGTCATTACATTTTGGTTAGTACATTCTTCAAAAGTAAATAAAATATCATAGAATGATGTGTCAACATAATTAAACAATAGTAAACAAATACAAATATAATATTCAAATACAATTATAATATAAAATTCAATAAGCTGAAATGGCAATAAGCCGGCCATATATCACGAACAATTAACAAGGAAAGGTAGGGAAAGTTTCTCAAGAAAGATTCTCAAGTAGCACCGAAAGGCGAAGTATAGAGCAGCAGCCTTCCGATGGAGTAACGATCTGGTAGGAAGTGTAATAATATAAAAAATCCTGCTTTTATAAAATATCGATACTAAATTTATGTGACATTTCGCAGGAAGTTATAATCAATTCAACGCCTAATATTGTTCAGTGGGTGTTGTATCTCTTCCAACTTTAATATTATAGAGGTCGTTAATGAATATCATGAAGAGAATAGGTCCGAGTATGCTACCCTGGGGCACAACGTAAGATATAGAAAGTTCATTACTCCTATCTTTACTCTTTAAGTCTGGCCTGAAAGGCAGCTACGGAAATATTGGAGTTGAGAACCCCTGATACCTATATTTTCTAGTTTTAATGAGAGAGTAAGCACGATGAGCAGCGTCAAAATTGTGTAAAGGTATTTGGTACTACGATCGTCAATCTACTTGCTTAGCGTGACATGACAATTAAAGCAAATACAAAAGGCTATGCCCAAAATTAGAAGAACAGTTTTTTAAGATTGGTCTTTATGTAAGTACTCGTAAGGGTAAAAATCGAGCTCTCAGTCAACCTAACGGTAAGTGGATGTAATGGCCTATAGACACCTACTTAACCTCGATTAAGAATCAATATACAGATGAGTTGTCCGACCAGAGGACGAAGTTGGAATGCCTCGTTACCAGTTAAGACGACTTTAAGTCACTCACCATTAGACAGCTACGTGTCTGCATCACATTATTATGAAGCATAAATTCTGTAGTTATGAATGTATTTTTTGTATTGATAATCATGTAATATTACATCACCAACATGACACGTGCTATTGTCTTCTTGTATAATGACTTAAGCACGTCTTGTTTGACAACGTTGCTCGTGATAAATTTCTTTAAATTACGGCTTTAGTATGATTTATTTAATATTTAATTCTAAAACCCAAAGCTTTAAATATCTACCTACTTAATCCTATACCTTTAAACGAGCAATTCTTATATATATATATTTTTAATCGGAATCTCGGAAACGGCTCCAACGATTTTCATAAAATATTGTGTCCAGGGGTTTTCGGGGGCAACAAATTGATCTAGCTGGGATTTTTTTTAGAAAATGCCCTTTTGTCCGTATTTTCAGGAAATGAAAAACTGCTACAATATAAGAAGGTAAATATTGACACTTTATAAATGATCGTAATAGCTCAATTGGATATCGGGCCGTCGTGAAATCGTAATGCCCTGGTTCGCGTCCTATCTTCGGTCTGACTTTTTTTGCCTTTTTTTTTCAAGTTCCCTTCTTTTGTGAGAAAATCCATTATTTCGAGCCCTTTTTTAGTGTTTTTTAAAAATACGAAAATTTAAATTAAACTAATGATGATTTTTTATTCAAATAACCAGTTCATGTTTTTATTGTGTCAATAAGATCAAAAAAAATATAATTCATGTTTCATCAGTCGATAATTTGTATCTAAATTTAATATTTCTAAAACACATGATTTCAAAAAAAAATACCGAGCAAAGCTCGGTCATCCAGGTACTTTTATTTTAAACAAATAAAATATTGCGTATAGTTGCCGCTTTAAATCATCATCAAAAACCCATTACTCCATAATATCCTCTCGTGGTCGAGTGTCAAAAGAGGTCGCCTCTTATGAAATATAGAAAAAAATCCAGAAGGATCTCATGCTTTCCCATAGATGCCGGTATAACGATCTTGTGCGCCTACTTTAGATGTAAAATACGCGAAACAACGGACGGACGGAAAAGCGTAAGATACGAGACTTACTATGTCTGCCAATGCACCTAACAAGTGTGACGATTATGAAAATTCTTCCTACTATAGGAGAGGCCAATCAACAAAACAGGCAGGTTGATAAAAAGGGGTAGTCGTCTTTAAATCTTTTGCAATATTAACATTAGTTTTGATTTAAATAGTTAAAAATCCGGTTAAATTGACAGACATACCATTCCATACCATTACTCGGGGGTGACAGCGTATCCACAGCCTTCTTTACTTCGAGTTAGCTATGGTGTGCAATGGTTGAAATAGGCCTTAGAAAGCCAAATAAATTGTAATATCGTTATCAATTTTTAAATGTAATTTTAATAGAAATGATAAAGCAAGAACATCTACATTGATATATTTAATTTATTTTGTTTAATTCAAAAACAAACGTTCAAACCACTTTACGGTAAGTAGATGCTGAGGCTTATATGCTACATCTACATTTGTTAAGAACATTACATTTACTATACTGATTAAGAACATAGGCTTCCCTCATAAGAAGATACTGCTGCGATGGTGGATCCTTATGTCTCCTATTCGAAACCCATGGAGTGAAGTGAGGTATTGGATATTCTTACACTGCCTCTATACAATTTTAATGAATTGTCACTCCTGAGATAAAACGAAACTTAGATGAAATACTTCATTATCAGTAAAAAAGCCCTAAATTATCGTCACCAGCCATACAGAATAAAGCAGCACTATGCTACTATTTTACGCTGCTGATATTCTGTAAAAGCGTGATCTTTCCCAATTCAAGCCAACACATTCATGCTACAGGCATAATTTATACGCTGCAGTTTTGCTGATATTGGGTAAAAAGCAGTGTAGGCGTGTCTCGAAAGATCCACACGACTAACTTCCCAGTGGAAAGAATAAAAAATATCATATTTTTTAATATTTTATACAATTTTCATTCGGCACAAAAAACGACTTGACCGATTTTGCTCAAAATTGAATGAGGTCTAAATTACATAATTATGCGTTAAGTGAAACCGGTCTCATGTCAATATCACTCTTTGTTCTCGAGATACACTAGGCGAAAATTGAATCTGAATATACATACATACATACGTACATCTCTCCATCTAGCACGGACATCCTCTTAAAAACCATACTATTCGACTCTAAAGACCTTGAAACATGGAGATATGTTAAAATTTCCAAATTACAAAATCGGACCCCTTACAATAAACTTCGCACTGGGAAGTTAATAATAGTTTATTTCTTATTTTCTGGAACGCTCTCATGTAAACGTGACAAAATTTGCACACGACACGTAGCTGACAAGTTACAATTAAGTTGACAAGTCTAGTTAATTGAATCAGGCGCTACTTTGCGGGACGTTGGCCTTAGCGATCAGCCGCCGCAGAGTCTACTTCATCTGAGGATGCCTCGTGTAGAGGCGAAACACGTGTCGGTCGACGGTGGTGTGCCTGTTCTAGTGTAGTAGTGTTGGGAGTAGTGGTGCTGGGAATCTAGGCAGGCCCGGATGTATCTTCAAACTAGGTAAGGCACATTATTTTATTTTATTAAGCGGATGTAGCCAAAAAAATGTTTACCATCCTTAAGAGTACATTATTTTTAACCAAAAACGACACTAAACTTGACTTTGAACAATGTCAAGTTTATTTACGTACAAAGTATTTCTAACAGATTCAATTACGGAAGTTTTAAATCACAAGATATTAATTTAATATTTAACATCGCTTGTTGTCTTGATATAAAATGAGCATCTTAATTTAATTTTTTTTAGATAAGATTATTTTTATAATATTATTATAACTTTCATGTTATCTACTTATGTAAAATTTTAGTATTATCGTTTTCATAAAATGTGTCGTACATTAATACAGTAAGATCGAATTGTCTGCCTGTTGGTCTACTAGTCATAACCGCGACTGTTGATCATGTGGTCATGGATTCGAATCCTGGGCTTCTGGGTTTCTGTCAAAAAACCTTATTAGAAGCCCGGAGCCAGGGAGTTGACAGTGCGTGACTCTGATCTCAAGGAAAGCATGTAAAACAATTGGTCCTGCGCCTGATCTCTGTCTCTCTCTCTCTCTCTCTCTCTCTCTCTCTCTCTATTTCCCTCTGATCGTATCAGATTGAGACATATCAGATCATATGAGATCAGTCTCAATAGACAATGAGAGTGAGCGTAAAGAGAGTGCGCACACATTTTACTACTTCAATTTTGTCTCGCATAGATATGAAGTCTCCATTGGCCACCGTGACCATAGGTTAATTGACCATAGGTTCCACGTGATTTCCAATTGGTGATTTTCTCGTTGTAGCCTTAAAAAAATGTTTGGTTGTGTTGGGAGGGATTTGGTGGAAACACACAAAAAGGTAGTCAAAGATAGGTATACATATATATGGATTTTTATAGAATAATAGTGACAAGTGCTGATAATATTATTTAAAGATAATTATTGTTTAAGGATACAATCCAACTGATGATAGCATCTGCAGCCCGTAGACATCTACATCTATTCTAGATTAAGAAACAAAGTGCAAATGCGTTGTCATCTCTGAGGACTAGGTGTTTAACGTACATATATCCTTGATCAAGAATCAAAATACAGATGCGCTGCCTTCTCTGAGAACTAAGATTGTCTCCTTTCCAGTAAAAAGGATTACCAGTAAAAGGGCTGTGTAGCATTTCATGTTAGTGTTCAGCTAAGACAGAGCTACTGTGACAATTGCAAAAGCCACAGATGCGTTGATGGCAGGAGTCTATACGCTGCAATGATCACTTACAGTCAGCTACAGATGCGATGGTGACTAACGTCTATGGTCTGCAATGAATTATATGAATAGCTACTTACTATATCAATAGTAATAAAAATAGTATTCCTAATACCAATTACTATCATATTATAAGATTTACTATTAGCTCGCTTGCAGCACTTAGGTTTTTTATTTATCTATCTCTACACATCTAAGACTTATGAATTACAGGATAAGATCGACAACTAAGCACACAGTATATCTGATTTGTTTTGAAAAAAGAAGACAATATACTACTAAAGGTAAACAATAGCATTATAAGTCATCGACAGGATGTAATAAATGTTCTGAGTCATTAATGAATTCATCAAGTAACAACGGCGGAGATTCAATCTCCACTAATTAATTCCAGGACAATGTGTGCAGAGAGTTGTGATAGATACGTGCTTCATTATTACCAGTCATGAAATCTTAAAAATGGTTAAGCGAATGGAAAATAAAAGCTCATATGGTCATGATGACCAATCAAGATTGTTAAAGATAATATTGATATATTGGCTGACCCCTTAGCTTATTTTTTCAACAAATGTGTGAATCCAACTTTGTTTCCTGATTGGGTTATGGCTGCACGAGTAGTTACGGTACATAAAAAGGAAAGTATGATGGACACCAAAAACTATAGATCGATTAAATATTAGCAGGAGAGCAATTTGATGGCTATAATACCATAATTAGAAAAAGAGCAGCATCGTTGATGCGCAGAGTGAGAGAAAGTCCTAACGGCTGCCTGAGGGTTATTGCTAAACAAATTGAGTCAATACTAGAGGCACTGCATTCGCCTACATATAGGGTAATTTAAACAAATTTTGTTTGTGTATTATTAACATAGTTTTAAATTTCAGTGTATAACAAACACTCTATGGACAACCTAGTCTGAAATAAATTATAAATTAAAGTTGTGTCTTGAAAAGTATTTAATTAATGTAGAATGATCTTAAAATATTCGATTGTAATTTTATTTAATTGCTTGCAAACGTTATTCTTTATTTCGTGTAATTAATTTCCGGTACTATATAATATTGTTCTATGGAATGTATAACTATGACTATGATGGTAACTAGATGCGATGGCCCACATACAACTAATTTATCCTCGATTAAGAATCAAAATGCGATGTGTCTGCATTCCTGGGGGCTAAGATGGAACACTTTGTTTCCAATAAAAAAGCTATCCGACCGCATTAAGCTGCTTTTTACGTTGGTATTCAGTGAGAGTGCTACAATAAAACATGGCTCCATCACGCCGTGTATAAAAAAACATCCCTACCATATGTGAAACTTTCTGATAAAGTCCTCAGAGTTGACAAATGACAATGTAATCGCAGTCTTCGTTGTTTTGAACTGTGCTGCAGGTTTCTCGTAGCCACATATCACAATGGGAATGTCTGTTTTCCCCGCGGCTTCGTTTGCGTGGTATTTATCAGGATTGGATTTTATGGGTTAATTTTCTTACGCGGAAACCTTAATATTTTTCTTAAATAAAAGTTACCTAAATTACCCTTTATAATATTAACAATCTGCCAGTGAAGGGGATATAGTAACTCAGCTCAAATTCTAATTTCGCCACCACTCTCCGCGCGTCGTTTGCTATGTACCGACATGTTTGTAATCACTAATACTGTAAGTAGAAAGCTCTTAGATACTTATTTCATTAGGTTTATCATACTTATGCCTGTTTCTTTACGCCAACTCAGTTGCTTCTTATTTTTATTACGATTATTTCCCATTTTAATTTCACGTCGTCCTGTGGCGTAATATGTATTCTGATCGTTAGTGACACAGCTACCCCGTTTAAATGCCGAAGCGAGACTAACCGGGCGGTAGGAAACAATCTTCAAGACGCCGATAGTTTAGGTAATTTCTTTTCACAGTGAAAATAACGGTATTTTAAAAGAAATAAAAAACATAAGCCCTGCTTTACAGTTAGTTCAGTTAGTATGCAAAGTTTCATGATCTAATTTAAAGTATTTTATGAATAACAGCGGTTTATTGTTCAGTTTGGAGGTAACTTTGGATTTTTTTTTCTATCGAGAAAAATTTACGGAATCTTGTTTTCGTCTAACATAGTACTCAACATTAATCCTCAACTTTACCATATATTTATTTCAAAATTAATGCTGCAATATTTTCGACATAACGGAGAATCTTGCTGAGCCATTTGAGGTAGTATTTTTAATATTTCCCCTGAAATTCCCGTCAAAATCAGTCCAGCAGTTTCGGAGATTAGCCGGAACAAACAGACAGACAGAAATTTTAAAAATTATTTTTCTGTTATAAGTACCGTTTATACATTCATATGTATTTAGTAAACGCTCTTATTTTGACATTACTAACACTTTAATTTTATTTATTGTATAGATTTAAAAAAAAACTAAAAAAAGTTTTTTACATTTTATTTCTAGCTTGCCAAACTGCTTAATGCGCTGAGTTTTCGTTTAGCCCACAGAAGTCTACCCACCCATTGTGGGGAGAATTTTCCACAATCGCTACACTTCACGAGCGTGTTAGCGATCGCAGTACGAGACGTCTCGCACCAATGACGCAGCTTCCTGTCGCCGGTCTGAGTGCCTCTTTTACGTCTGGCATCCGGAATGATAATAGCGCCACCTATTGAAAGCCATAAGATCTTTTTAATCTGATTACATTGCAAGAATCTGTCTTTTGTGTGCCTCTTTACTGGCTCTCTATATTTCAGACCAGAACACAGCAAACTGCTTTTTGGTGGTATTAATACATAAAAGGGTACTTCGTACCCTGACGGCGACTAAATATTTAGTAAGGTTCTATTTCTTTTTCTGAATTTTCGAAATAAAACATTGTAAAACGGCTTGGAAACATTTAAAATTTGAAAAGAAATAAGAGTACAAATATCATAGCTAGATAGATAGCCTTATTAGAATTACTTATTGGAAAGTGGCGTAAAGAATTACTATAATTTTTGACGCCACTTTATAATTTTATTTAATGTGGATCACGCGCGTCCCAGTTGGACTGAAGATGTCCTTGCCTTAGACGCGGAAGATCAGCAAGCTACATGAACGTGCATAGCATGCTGTAACGCACTCATGTAATACTTTCTATTGTATCATCACTTGTAAACAAAAACAACCGTTAAGGCCGGGTTGGATGTTATATTATATTTTAGACACGTTTTGAAGCTCGATAATTGATACATAGGTACATACATAAACACTCACGCCTGTCAACTAAAGGGTAGGTAGAGACAGACTTCCATTTGGCACAATCCTGACCTCTCTCGCCTCTAAATAATACTAGTTTTACGGATTTTATCGCGTTTTTTTAAATACCCGACATTTCGAGCACTTTACAGCACCCATGGTCACGAGGGGGACTGAGATGTTCAACGTCCAGATGTCATAGTTAACCGCGGTTACCATAGATTAAAATTTAACTTTTGTTCCGATCTACACAGTATGAACTTATTATCTTAAAGTCTTGCAGTTGCGTGCTTGGGTTGGGATTTAATTTAATTTATATAGGATTCCAAGCAGATGGTAGCACCTAGCCAGCTTCTCTATTGAAATTAGGATGTTTTTTGATTTCAATAGCCTCGCGAATCATCCTTGGAAGGAATCGGTGTTCCTTAGCGAGGATTTGTGGTCTATCAAATCTGATGTGACGGGGACGATCCTGTATGTGTTCACAGACTGCAGACTTCCCAGAGCGTCGATTCTTCACACCAGCTATATGTTCAATAACGTTTAGTTTGAGACCACATTCACAATCAAGCTCGTAAACCCCTGCATCTTGCAGAGGGAATTACACTTGACTGATGGTAAAAACTGACCAATCTTCTTCGGCGGCTTGAAGTATGTTTTAATGGAAGCGCGCTTCAAGATATAGCCAATATTGTCAGTAACTCCTCTGACATATGGCAGTACAGCAGGTCCACGCTCGACTATGGGCGGCTTCACTCGTTCACTGTGACATAGGCGCAGGACCCGTAGCTTCTTGTCATGCAAAACTTGCTTGACGTGTTGGAGCTCGGCAGGCAGCTCTCTCGCCTCCTTCACGCATACATATATGCTCGTCGGTAGAGAGTACTTTTAATCTGGCCCATTTTTAATATATCGACAATTCGGAATCGTCTTTTCAAGAATTGATACTTCTTGAAATAATATATACTTGAAACAAATTTACGCATACATGAAATATCCAATTAGAGTCTTAATTAAATGGATTTTTAAAATACTTTATATTGATAGAGATAAAAAAAGTAATAATTTAATCGCTTGTCATAAACTTTGACGTTCCAGATCTCGTTTTTTTAAACGTGTATTGTGCGCATGTTATTGAATAAGACTCTTTATTGGCTACACTTTTATTAAGATCATTTAATATCTGACCATAAGCAAAATCATTTCAAATAAAGTAAATTTTTCTTCATGCCGGACGAATATGGAGGCAGCGCAGAAGAGAGCGCTAAAAACCTTTTAATGTCAGAAATCGTCGCCAATTCGTAATTGCGAGACATAGACATTACAATGCCGTGATTTATTCCATTACAGACGAAAACTGATCCTTAAATAGAAGGTGGCTGACGAGCATGCGGTTCACTTGAAGGTACGAGTAAGCGTTTACCACAACCCCTGAACAAATGCAACCGTTAAGGACACTGATTCTAGAAAAATAACCACTGCAACACTTGGGTTTATACATGGTAAAGTCACGTTGCAGCTATATTATGTTATACGAAAGGGTCCGCTCAACCAGTAGACAAACACACTCTCACAGAATACTAACGTGAAATGGCAGTTAAACGATGTTGTATTTCCTATGGTGAATGTAGAGATTCGGAGACCCCTTGTACTGGAAACGAGGCAATCCATCACAATCCCCAGGCATGACAACGGATTTGTATTATGTCAAAGGTGTCTTTTCCATCCATTTACCATTAAATCGACTGTGTGCTCGTTTGTAAGCCCTATTCTATAAAAAAAAACAAGGGACATGAAGCTATATTGAAATTTAGTTTTTCGAAAATCCGATCCATTAAAACAACTGCGAAGTTGGAAAATAATACCGATAATTATATTTTTCATGACACCATTTGCTATCGAATCATCTTGAAAGAAACTACATCAAATGTTAACAGAGAAAAGCCAATCTCATGTGGGTTAGGCTCTGTGGGTGGCTCAGGTTCAAAATAACGGGACTTTCAAATTAAATTACTTATTGAAATAATACTAGCTTTTACGGAATTTATCGCGTATATTTAACTTTTTTAAATACCCGACATTTCGAACGCTTTACAGCACTCATGGTCACGGGCTGTAAAGCGTTCGAAACGTCGAGTATTTAAAAAAGTTAAAAAAAAAAGTTAAATATATGCGATGAATTCCGTAAAAACTAGTATTATTTCAATGTGTAGTGTTCGCGTAAATATAAGAAGTGATTATAAATTACTTATGATTATATTCTTGCTCTAAAATTGTATGACGTAGTAATGCTATTCACAAATCTTAGTTAATAACGAAATTAAGCCTCAGAAATTCAGAAATGTACCCATTATGTCAAGAAATTATAGCAAAGGTCTTGTGGGAATCTACAGGCATGCTCTAGAAAATAATCGGAGCAAGCTCGATGTGAACGAACTCCGTATACAGCTACTTTATTCTTGTTTTAATAATGTTTATAATGTGTAATTTATTCCCTTAAATAATTCAATATAAGTAATAAGTTTTTTTAATAAAAAGATTTGGTTTATAATCATTAGTGGCCCGAGTCTTCTTTTAAGTAAATAATGCAAGTAGCAGGTGACTCCGCTCTTTCATATCTATATCTATATTTTGTTATTATATTTTTTTATTATTTGGTTTGGTCATGTAGAAAGAATTAATGAGGAAAGAGTGAAGTAAATTTATGTTGCAGAAGGGAACAGAAGAGTCGAAAAGTGATGCCCTAGGCGTAAGTTCATCGACCAAATTGGCGATATATTGAAAATGTGCCAAATTAATAGTACCCTTAACCGACGAGCATGTATGCGTAGGTATATGGATGTGGAGGAGGCGAAAGAGGTGTGTCAGTTTCGTGCCAAATGGAAGTCTGTAGTCTCTGTCTACCCCTCTGGGTGACAGGCGTGAGTGTTTATATATATGTATTATGTATTTTTATCATTATTTTTTATTCTATTTTTTAAATTTATAAAGGTAGTCGTTTCAAAAAAAATACGAAGTTTAAAGGTGTAATTTAATTATGAATTACAAACGGCTATGATATTATCCGTAATTAAGAGAAGGATTAAACTTAGCCATATAGATAAATATGGTTCTTCTTCATCAACATCTTCTAAGGAGGAGATCCTTAATCCTCACGCTTGGCTGTCGGATTTATGATCGCCGTACCAGACGTCTCCTACATTTCACTACTCCTCAACCCTGTAACGGCTGTGTTTGAAACCATTACAGTTACCACTACAGTCTGTCAAAAGCATAGACTACTATAATACATACATAATAGACCGGGGGAGTGGGCGGAGCCCGTGTAGCCACTAACATGTCACTAACACGTCAATTCACACGTATAAATGTCAACACTACCAATCGTTTCCAATTTTCGAGTCAAGCGTCGCTGCCTGCAAATTATTTAAAAAAAAAAGGCAAATTGTGGAATAATTACGTGTCGAAAGAACAGCGGGAAATGGAATTTAAATAAAGGAGACATATTCTACAACCAGTAAGTCGAAACTATTTATATTTTGTGAATATTAGAAACAAAAATAAAGAAATAGTTATGTGTCAAAAACATTAATCAAAAGTCTAAAATCTGTTTGTAGTTGTGATAACTGAGAATACAACGTAATTGCTTGTATGTGTGCTCCCGGCGACGCTAATCCTCCTACAAAGTAAGGTTGACAGCTATTCTATTGTGTATTATAGTATTCTATGGACAAAAGTGAACAGCTGAACATAACCTCCCCCACATGTTGCCTCATAGGGTGATATTTACCATAGTAGTCATTAGAACTCCTAGAGTACTTATGTACTTATAGTACAAAAGTACCTCTAGGCGTTCTTATGAGCGCTCACTTCTTCAGTTTTAACATTCACTTTAAACTAACTTTCTTAAAGACTGGCAACGCACCTGCAATTCCCTGATGTTCCAGATGTTCATGGACGAAGTGGTCACTTACCATCCTGTGAGCCGTATGTCGTGCTCTTCCAAAAAAAAAAACACATTACAGAATAAATTCAATATCAAT
Source organism: Parnassius apollo (assembly GCA_907164705.1). NCBI lineage: Eukaryota > Metazoa > Arthropoda > Insecta > Lepidoptera > Papilionidae > Parnassius > Parnassius apollo. Next base: position 11,245,057 of record CAJQZP010001449.1, on the reverse strand, counting down.
GCATTTACGAAATTAAAGGAGCTTTAATCAATACTCTAGGATACAATTATTTATACAATTTATTTATTTATTTAGATCTCTTTTAGTAAAAAGTGGGCAAAAAATATCGATATATCGAAATGTCGATATATTATGTGTATATAGTCGATATTTTGAATCTTTATTTTAAAGTATCGAATTCTTTTTAATTTCGATATAGTTTTTAGCCGTCCACCGATTTGCGTAGTTTCCGATGTGGGACGATCACAAAGACAGTTTTGTATTATTAAATAATTGCTTAAAGTTGAAGCTTATTATTCTAGTACTTCAAGAGAATATTGCAGCTGCGTAGTTTGGCTGTCGAATCGACGAAATCCAATATAATTGCTTCTTTTTGTTTTTAAATGAACCGTGTAAACATAAAGTAAATGAAACAGAGGCGGTGTGACAATATTCAAAATCCCGTATCATCGTCCCATGGGTTACTTAAGAGGCTATAGGGGAAAACAGGATACGGCCAACAGCGTCTTCCCAATCATGATGATGATGATCACATCCTATAAATATCCACTGCTGAACATAGTCCTCCCCCATAGATTGCCTTAGTTGCCATAGTTGCCACGCTTGGCGAGCGGGTTGTCAACCGCAGTTTTTTATTATTTGAGTTGTTATCACAAGGATGTTGCTGCCCACCACCTGTTTCAATTTTCATCTGTCGCCTCTGACGACACCCACGGAATGATATGGGGTGGTGGAAATGATTACACCATCACTACACGGTTTTGCACCACCACTACACAGTTTTCCAATGACATTAAAATAATAATAGACTGCGTTTGCTAACCCGCCCGCAAAAGTCATCAGATAAAATTGCAATTAACAGTCTCATTAATGCCGAAGGGGTCGAAACCAAGCTGCTCGCGTATTGTGAAATTTATAACACTTAGCCTCAGAGCTATCACAGCATGTGTATCTTTGTAATAGATTGATATATCCTCTTGTTCATTTTAAACTCTTTACTTTTTTATAAGGAGCCTTGATTAATTATATGAAAGGTGCACGTGCTACTTTGTTATTTATTCTGAATAAATGTATTTATTCTATTTTCAGCTCACATTCTATTGATCAACAATCTGACCTTCGAATGGTCGTTAAGTTTAAATTTAAAAAGTTCTCTACAATCGATTGCATTGTTAACAAACAACAGTTTTTTTTAAGCCATAATGTTGTCTGACTTATTATAACTTATTGTTTGTAGTTATAATAGTTTTAGTTTAAACAGCTTTTCAATGAAACAAAACTTTCAAATATTTGATAAGTGTTAGGAATGTCAATGGTAATAGTTAAAAAATAATTTTAAAATATAATACATATGTAAGATATTAATAAAGAGGAGGAAATAGGACTATATATATTAATAAAGTTATATCGTCCTTCATCTATATCATCTCATGGCTGTAAGTAGCGACAGATGGAAACTGAAATAAGAAACTGGCAGTAGTATCTTTCTGATAACAACTCTATGTTATGTAAAAGTGCAGTTGCCAACTCACCTTCCAAATGTGGCAACTATGGCAAAATCCCCCCCCCCCCCGTGAGGCAATATATAGGGGAGGCCTATGTTCAGAATTTTTTTATAGAATAACGGTGACAAACGAACACACGGTCCACAGTAGAGTAGAGTACAATTGTATTAGTAGTATAGTTGTAGCACGAATGGGTCGGCTCGACCGGAGAAGGACCACGCTCTCACAGAATACCAGCGTAAAATGCTTAATGCTGCTGTGTTTCGTATGGTGAGTTTAGAGAACCGAAGACTCTTTTTACTGGAAAGAAGGCATTCCTCACGGGTGAAAACGCCAACTTAGTCCTCACGGGTGAAAATGCATCTGCATTTTGATTCGTAATCGAGGATAGATGTAGATGTTTATGGGTCACAGCAACCACTTACCATCAGGTAGACTGTGTGCTCGTTTGTCACCCTATCCTATAAAAATGCATTAAACACTATGTAAAAAAGTAAATAAATAAAAAGTATTTCCTCTTTTTCCAACAAATAAACAAAATGTATTTCTTTTTTTTTCCGTAGTATCACTCGCCGGGTATCGCCTAACATATTAATAAAAGAATATTTTTTGTTTTAAGCATTATTCCTACTTAGGCAACACAGCAAAATGTGTATTTTATATCTTAGTAGTAAGGTTTACAAATAAGCTACAGTTTACAGTCCAACTAATGATAAGTGGATGCTGTGACTCATTAACACCTGCAATTAACTTCGCTGAAGAATCAAAATCAAAATGAGTTGCCACCCCTGAGGACTAAGATGAATTGCTTAGTTATCAATAGAAAGAATTTCCGGGCCTCATCACTCACCATGTGTTTCATACACAGCAATCAAGTTTACTTTTTACGCTGATATAAGCGAGCGACCAATTCGTGTTACAGCTATAACAGCTCTGAGGCAAGTTGTAACTAGAATATAACAACCCTTAAGGTTAAGGAAGGAAATCATGGAGATAGAAGTAAGGAGGACAATCTCCCATAGGATAATAGTTGAAAATGTGTCCATCTGTAAGCAGTAAATAACAGTTCAAAAACTGTCTACTACAGCGCTCAAGTAGTTACATGGTATGACAAATCGCCGTAAAATACGTTGAGAGTGATTTTGAAAATAAAAATTTTGATAGAAATAAAATGATTGTTGTAAAAAGAATTATGGCGAAAGTCTGTGCACTAAAAAAATTATAAAAAGTTCTTTAAAATTTAGACTGTAGCTACAGTGGCGCCACCCTTATTTAGCGCTTTCCACTTTTTTTTATAAAGAGTCTGAACTCCTTACCTCTACACTCCATAAAGGAAATCTACGTGGTAGAGCTACGCTGCGGCTATATTATGGTTGTAGCACAAATGGATCGGCTCGACCGGGGCAGGACCACGCTCTCACGAAATACCAGCGTAACATAGCAGCTTAATGCTGCTGTGTTTCGTATGGTGAGTGTAGAGAACCGGAGACCCTTTTTACTGGAATCGAGGCATTCCATCTTAGTCCTCAGGGATGACGACGCATTTGCATTTTGATCCTTAATTGAGGGTGGCTATGGGCCACAGCATCCACTTACCATCAGGTGGACTGTGTGCTCGTTTGTCACCCTAATTATATATAAAAAAATTATATGTTTTAAGCTGACTTTAAAAAAAAAGCGGAGTGTCTCAGTTTGGGTGGATGTTTTTTTATATGTACTCGATAACTATTCGTACTCCATATCGAGGTTATATAATATGAATGTATGTATATAGTGGAGGTATGTGTACGTATATGTATATATATAAGGATGTATAAATGTCTTATATTCTTTTTTTTTTCATTTCTTATTTACGGCACCTACTACTTTATTCACACCACACCATGAGTTGACTGGTTTTCTTCTTAATTAATTATTAAAATTATTCTTAAATCTACATTTAACCTCGATTAAGTATCAAAATGCAGATGCGTTGTCATCCCTGAGGACTAAGATGGAATGTCTCAATCCCAGTAAAATGGATCTCCGGTTCTCTACACTCACCACACGAAACACAGTAGCATAGCTGCTATTATAAGCTGGTATTCTGTGAGAGCGTGGTACTTCTCCGGTCGAGCCGACCCTTTCGTGATAAAAACATAATATAGCTGCGGCGTGGCTCTACCACGTATAATTCCGAATTCAGCTAGTAAGTCATAATGGGTGCCCGCGTCGGTACTATGCGGTAAATAAACTTTGTGTGGTTTCGCAACACGAGACGGAACCTAACATCTGGCAGCAATAATTGAATCGACCGCTAAGGCAGCTAATAACGCTCCGACTTTCGGGTCTCTTCAAAACAATAAAAAGGTGACAATTAAAAACGTTGACTTCAATGTTCATAATTATAACGTTTATTTTTATATTAAAAGTGGTAATTGCAGCTTTTAGTTGTAAATACGTTTAGGTAGAGTTTATTATCTCTAAAAATAACAAATATTATACGTTTATATGAGACTTAAAAATAATATAATTGGTAAAAATAATACATTTAAATACGGTGACTTATATGAATAAAGTTACATAAATATATCAAAATTAGGATTAAAAAAGCACTGTCTTAAAATAATTAAGATATTGATATTAAAAGTGTGCATTATATTATCTTCTAACATATTCTACCATAATTGAAGTAGAAATACGTATTAATGAAATTGACTATAAAATGAATATTAAAATTTTAATAGATAAATTACATAATACACATTATTTATTTTTTGCGTTATGTATTACTGTTCTAGCCGCGTTTTGGCGTCAAGTCATCCCGTGGCGTGGGCGATATTAGAGGCATTTGAAAATCATACCTGGAAAATGCTATGGCTAGAGTTAAAGGGCAAGGGTAAGTAATGTAAAATGGTACTTATATAACTTCACCTTTTATTCAAATTACGCATCAGGGGTATCGTGAATAGATGAAAATGTCTATGACGCATAGCATTCATACGAAGTAAGGAGAGGCAAAAGGCTATTGAAAACACGTTTACACCATAAAAGTTACAGCCTATATACGTCCCACTGCTGGGCACAGACCTCTTCTCATTACTGAGAGGGTTTTTGGGCAAGGAAGTGGCCACCGCGCTGCCCCAATGCGTGTTGGCGAAATTCACATGTTCTTGACTTTTTTTCTTATATCTCAGACATGCAGGTTTACTCACTACGTTTTCCTTCACCGCCAAACACGTGGTAATTCAGCACTTAAAATTGCAATTAGCAATTTCATTGGTACCGACGGGGATCGAACCCGGGTTGCTCGCCTACTGAGCCACCATGGCTCTCAAATATAAATAAATTTTATTTAACCCAAATATTGCTTAAGACTATTAATCGCACAGTAGCCTCGGCCTTACATATTTTAATATCTAATTTGAAAACTGCTTCGTATTCGATTTATCGAATGTTCAAGCAGCTGAATATGTCAGCCTTGACCGTGACCCTCGTTACTAATGCGACGCGACTGAACTAACGTCGTATGTCTCTTGAGAATTGTTAATAAAACATTTTTGTTTCTTCCAC